>JAULCC010328456.1:0-11854 GCA_032358795.1 Nuttallia obscurata | reverse complement strand
CGCCCTACAAGAGCCGCTAGTGAAAGGGCTCGTCAGAAAATAAAGAGTCAGATTTGAGATATGTCATTTGTGAATGTGTACCTTTAAAATTTATTGACGGATGGTGAACATGTGTCTTTAAAGACTCTCATTCGAATTTTCAAAAATAGTGTCAGTTTGTTCTAAAAGATATGAGTTAAATAAGCATGTTACAATCACCTGTGTGCAATTGATTTTATGCTTTGATTTCTATTGTTTTATAGAATTCAAAGTTGAGCTTTTAATGAATTGTGAAATATAAAGTGAACAATCACATTTTGAGACGACGTCAGGTTATCGTGAATATGTGTATGTATACGCAGTAACGGTCCATGTAAAGTCTAGTGTTAGGAGCAATGATAAATAGCAAATACCTTTATTGTGGCTTAACAATGGGTGAACAACGTGTGCACGTGCAAATTGTGATTTATATTGTACGCTTCTCCGAGGTTAGGAGCAATACGCGAGTAGTATATCCCATACTGCAAATTTTCGTTGTTTTGCACGTGCGTTATTTAAAAGCAAAGTCGAATTTTCATACATCGACAATTTTATTTACAAGTGTTAATAGCTTATAAAGAAACGTCGTTTGTGTGTGACACCTGTGGAAAGTGCTATGTTAATAAACGGAATTTGAAGAGACATATTGCCGAAAAACATATTATCACAAAATTTTAGGATTGCAGCGAGCAGAATTGTACCAGCAAATTCGTTCGGCGGAGTTACCTGGTCAGTCACCTTGAAAAAATCCATAAGCTATCAAAGGTCAAGGCTCGCGAGTTCGCCATAAAGCCTACGCAGTACATATCGGGGACAACATCAGCCATTTCCCGATCTCGACACCCTGGGATGGAGGGCATCAGCGATGATGCCTGGGGTGGAAGGCATCAGCGATGATGACAGCATATTTGATATAATCGCTGAGCTAGACCAACTGCAAGCTGAGACAGAGACTTAGCTGACGGTTTATTGGATTCGGCGGATGTTCCAGCTGACATGAACAATAATATCGACACCGACGCTTTGTAAGATATCAGCGACGTCGAGATAGGGGAAGCAGGAGTAACAGACGACAGGTATACACGAGCCCTGAGCGACATCTCTGATAATAATAGCGAAAGTGCTGTCGTGGAAGATAGATTTGAAAGTGAAAGTGTTGTAATTGATCAAGTGAAAAGTGGTGATAAAAGTGAAAATGTAGGAGGTGGCGAAAAATGTGTGGATAAAGTCAACTTGGTGTTAGAAAATGATGTAGATGTGCGCGATGAAAGTTCGAATAAAGGTGGTGATGAAAATGATATAGTAAGTGATGTAGAAAGCAATGTTGCAAAAGGTGCAATAAGTGTAAATGGAAATGATAGTACGGAATCCTTTGGTGAAAGTGGGGAACAAAGTGAGGCGCTGGATACTTCCGTAATTAGTGAAGCGCAAAGTGATAAAAGTAGTGAAAGTGAAAATGATGTTGCTAATGAGGATGTTTACAGTGACTATCAGGCGGATAAAGAAAGTGAGCGGGTGTCGGTGACGATGAGCAAGATGATGTTATTGTTATTAGCGACGACGACGAAAGCGGGTCTACTGAGGGCGACAGCGAGGCAGTTTCAAATGATGAAGGTGATGAACTGGCTTTGATTCCATATTCTTTATATTCTGTGACTGATGTGTTTCACATTACGTTCTATAGAACAACGTACTTCAGAGACGATGCACCTATATAGACAGAACAATATTCAGAGCAATATGACTACAGAATTTAAACATAGGTTTTAGTCATACACATAATGAAACCCGATAATACAATATAATGTCAATGTTTGGCATAAGGATTGAAAACTGTGTCTTCCAGTTTAATAATCATAAACAAGTTTGTGAATTTTGTTGATTAATTATATTGACACTTCATGTTTTTGCTTACTTGAGATACATGTTAAATTGCTTTATTTGTTGATTACCTTAAGGTGTTACTTTGGGGGTCGTAGTGTCGTGAATTATCACGAGTAAGAGTGACATTGCTCCGGTTGATATACATGTTTCATTTGCTCCTGACATGATTATATTATTGTTAAACATTCCATTTGCTCCTGTTTATTTGTATGCTCCTGTTGATATGTGTTCACAGTTTGCATGTTTTGACACGAGCTCATGTGATTTTTTATATAATTGGCGGGAAACCTCTTTGGGTATATAAACAAGGTGAATTGTATTGACGAGGGTTATTGAACAGGTAGTTAGTCAGTTAATGTTAAAGTGGTTGATAGATGAAAGTGAAAGATCGTATAGATAAAATATGAAAAGAGTGCTGGATTTATGTTGTGGATTTAATCCCGAAAGAAAAAAAACAACAAATAAATGTTTCTCATTGTGGTTAAAACATTTCTTGCAAATGTTCGCCACAAGCCCCCGTGAAAAATGGATTTAAAATACCTATTATTAACTCAAAGTTTGAGATAAACTGACTCATAAAGTCTACGTACATAGAATAAGAGAAGACAAGCATCAAACATCAAACATCATTATTAACAATTAAAGATATACATGCACACATTAAATTATTTATAGGCTAAAAGCTGTCGTCTCTGTTAAATAAGAAAGTAGATTTTGACACATATCCTTTTCATATTTAACTTACCAGGAAAGTACAATTATTACAGTCAGGCATATTCCGGAATTCTTGATTTTGACTAAGCGCCCTATTAAAAAGGGGCTCTCTAATATGTTCCACAATTTAATATTTATGCATGTAATTCATTTTGTCGATGTTGTTTTCACAACATGGACAGATTCTTTTCTCTTCTCTAAGGCCTTCGTATCGCCCGGTCTCTATTCGAATACCCAAACTGAATTTACTGAACGCTTAAAGGTGCCCCAGAAGGATGGTCATGTCCTGTTGTGAAGTCGGTCTTGATAATTTTATATAGTCTTAACTTGTAAAGACCATGGCAAGATGGAACAACTTTCTGGTTGATACTAGTTATTCAATTTCTGGTAAAATCTGCAAATGTTCTATTCTCAATTGATATTGCGAAAGATCACGCAATAGGATTTGTTAAAGAACAATACGCATCAAAATCAATTGTATAAAAGAAACTTTTAACATAATAGCACCAATTTCTACATGTTCGATTAGATAGATTATCAGATCACAAAGCAATGCGTTTATTAAGTCTGGAACGTTACCCGACAATTTTGACCGATACATTGCAATTCTTTTTCATTGACGGACTATAGGAGGTTTCCATCCTGTTTCCCCTGCTAGACCATCGTTCGGCTTTTATTTACCCACACCCAAATAAAAACACTCTGTGCCTTGTTGTGAATGGAGTCAATAAAAGCTTATGGGTTATACCCCCATAACGGAGAAAACCGTAGTTGATTACAGGCCAAACATGAGAGTCATAAAGTTTTGTATAAACGTCGAACGGTAGTCTACCGACGGATTTTCATTTTGCAATGAGCAATCCTTATGCTCGACTATCACTTTGTGCAACAGTTTTCACAGTAATGTTAAAATATAGATGTTCATGTAGTACGACTCCACTGTATGTATATCTATCAACTAGTTTCAAAGGACTGGAATCACACATAAAATTGACAGATGTACGCATAACAGACATTGCTCTAAAATGCATTATGTTGCTTTTTGTGGAATTGACGTGCATGTCGTTTAAATTAAACCACTCATTCAAAGCAAACAACAGTATCTGAAGGTCTTCAGCAGATTCGGCGATTAAACCAATGTCATCAGCATAAAGAATTATGCACGTTTTACCGTCTTCAATAGGAATGCCTGTTACAAAAGATTTAAGAAATGTCAAATTCTTTATAAAGACATGATTAAAAGGCAGAGGTGAGAGAATACATCCCTGGCGTAGGCCGCAATTAACGTAAAAACATTCTGTTTAAAAGGTTTGGGGACGGTGGTCTAGTAGTAAAAAGCAGGACTCAGGATCGAAGGGTCCTGGGATCGAATCTCGCCCGGGCCGTCGGATTTTTCTGGGCAGAAAATTAATCCCACATGTGCCTCATTCCACCCAGGTGTATAAATGGGTACCTGTGAAGGTGTAAGCCAATGTGCCGTAGCTGCAATTTGCGCCAAGTGTTAACGGCCGACTTACAACCTGATGATCGGGACACACTATGTAAAATAGGGAAGAGATGATATGTAAAGCACCTTTGAACGTATGTTCCGTATGAAATGGGTGCTATAAAAATGTGGTAAAAAAAAAAAGAAAAAAAAAAAAGTTCACTCTTACACATAACATAACAGAATTATACAATGATCGAATGGCAAGAAGCAATTTACCAATTCCCAAATCAGACAATCATTCCCATAAAATATTCCTATTAATTGTATCGTAAGCTTTCCTGAAATGAATGAAGAACGATTTGTAAAAACTTAAAATGATTACGATATTAGACATAACAAGCACATGCATTGAGCTTTTAATGATTTGATTTGTCTGTGAGAATTCTTGGATATACACCTTAGTTAAAAAGTGTTGTTCACACTTTCTTGATTCAGTCGAAGCAAATCTTAGCTATTACATTTCATAGGTGAAAGACTTCTTTAGCTTTTATGTATTGAAATATTTAATTTCTATATCAGCATAATGCACCCTTTTATGAGGTTGTCTCAAAATATGTGTGACCATTTCAAATGCGTGTTATTAGGTCATTTTATATTACATCCGATAACTTTATACATGATAATAAACAGGAAAGTTGATTTTTAATGAAAGAAATTACGGGAAAACGTTGACGTCGTTTCACAGAAAGTGACGTTATAAAATGTTGGTTGTTATTCAAGATGGCGACATCACAGGCCTATGCTGTTGAAGTTAAGTTATATCTTTCCTGTAATTCTCCGATAAAGGTGATTAGAAAAATGTCAAAACATTACCAAGACAAGAAAAGACTCAATACTAGTAAGTAAATCGAATTGTT
The DNA here is from genome assembly GCA_032358795.1 of Nuttallia obscurata. Taxonomy (NCBI): domain Eukaryota; kingdom Metazoa; phylum Mollusca; class Bivalvia; order Cardiida; family Psammobiidae; genus Nuttallia; species Nuttallia obscurata. Next base: position 6,892 of record JAULCC010328456.1, on the reverse strand, counting down.
CGTCGTTTTGAACAAAATGGTACAGTGGAGGATAAAAGGCATTGCAATACCGCACGACCCTGATCAAGAAGATTTCAAGCAGGAATGCGGAGAAATCGTCGCAATTCGCCATGCTATTGAAGAACCACCCCAGAAATATGTGCGTAATATTTTTGAGAATATCACAAACACTTATAGCTGTGCAAGTACCCACAGAATATTACGATGTGATCTTAAACTACTTCAATACACGTTATCAGTCATGCAGCATCTTAAGGAGAGTGATATTGAATGTCGTCAGCGCTTTGCACACTTGGTTTCTAACAACCAAAACATTGTGAATGTTATTTAGTTTTTGGATGAATTTTTACCTTAATGTGGTACTTTATAAGAAAAACTGTCGTAACTGGGTGACAGAAAAGCCATATTACTATTTTGAGAAAACACTTCATAGTCAACATCTAACAGTTTGGGCAACAATGAGCTCATAGGGCATTAGTGGACCATTCTTTTTTAGGACAATAATAGAGACATCGAAACCGTCAATAGTTTGCTATACATAAATATCCTCAAACATAAATGTCTGCCAGCACTGCGCCGGAAGGGTATAGACATGAATCGTACCTGGTTTTAGCAGGATGGAGCAGTTCCACACACTGAGTTGTTGTCCTCAATCGGCTTCAGAAAACGTTTCAGGAAAGATTCATCTCACTGAAGACTGATAAGGAATGGCAACCGCACTTCCAAGTTCTTAATTCATAAGATTTCTGTTTATGGGGATATTTAAAGAAAAACGTGTACAGAACATCTTCAGATACTCGCGATGAACTTAAGAACAATATAAGACAATATAAGAAATAAAACAAATAACCACACAGACAGGAAAAGATGTGATCAACAATTTTCATAAACGCGGCGACGTCATAATGAGGGAAAATAGTCGCCATGTTGCTATAAATACGTGCTATTAAAAGAAATACCCTAGGAATCAAAGTAAGAGAATATCATTATTTAAATATGTCTATATAACAAATGTTTGAAGTGTATCAGATAACATAAAGGTTTAAAAATTGTAGCAAATTTCACTAAAGTCAGCTAGAAATTATAAGCATCGGAGATGGTAACACATATTTTGAGTTACCCTATAATTAGGATAAAGACTTCTTTAGCTTTAATGTATTGAAATATTTAATTTCTATATCAGCATAATGCACCCTTATATGTCGACAACTATTACCGAAGGTATGTAAATTATTGCTACTTTTATGTGGGCATGCTGCTTGATGTCCTGAATAATGTCCTTCTATATATCTGCATCTATATTTGAATCTAGACAAATTCAAGTTCTCCTGACCGAATACGCTCAGATTTCTTATCAATTGTCGGTGATATTTAGGAAATATATGAAGTTAATAAGTATACTTCCTGATAAGTTCTCGAAAAACACACAAAATTCTACATATTAACCTCATTTTAGTACAGTCTTAGGTGCAGTAAGTAGATGTCAACTTGACACGTTGTTTTATCCTACATCTTTATGACTTTGATATAGAAATTGTAGTTAGGCCTTGTTTGATATAGCAATTGTAGTTAGGCCTTGTTTGACGTAGCATTTGTAGTTAGGCCTTGTTTGATGTAGCATTTGTAGTTAGGCCTTGTTTGAAATAACCATAAAAGCGTTTTGACAGGTTCTCTTCCTTTACACAAAATTATAGGAGTCGTTATTTCATCCGTCGTCAGCAGTTAACTGATTGCGTAAAAAATGAGCTCTTATGACTGAAATAATTCTGACGTTTAGTGTTGGTAACACAAAAGAAACCTAGGTTAACGCTCAGTGGTGTAGTGGATATGGGGTCGTTTTATGTGCATGGGGTTGCGGCATTGAACCGCGAATAGCATATTCTCTTGACCTTTATTAAACACCAATGACTGGTTCCACCAATGAAACCAAAAATAAACGTATTTCTTCAAGCCACAGGTTTTCAGCATGATTGTGATTAAATAAATTATAGATAAATCTATAGATGTATATTTTGCCACCGCTCTTCGCAGACAATGGTAGGCATGGGCATTTATACTCAGAATCACATTTCGGCATATGTTTATGTTATTCTGTGTAATTACAGGTACCAGCTTTATGCCATCACACATCTCTTTTATCGAGATTAATCGTAAGGGTGTTCATAAGGTGTGCATGCAGAAAGTGTTTGTAATTATCCCGGCCCATGTTCACTAGTACATTTGACACAATCCTTACAAAAAACAATGCCGATCAATTATTTATACTGTGCGTCGTTCTATTAGCAAACAGAAAATACCCTGATCATGCAGCTCCTTTAGGGTCTGCCTGATATGGGTCTTGTAACAAAATTATAGTTTTTTAAAATTAAGGTTAAACATATCTATTGCATATAGCATACATTCAAATGGAATGGGCTACAAGTTATCACTTATTAAACACTTTCTCCCCAGAACTAGTAAACACATAATTAGAAACAGGTACTTCAAGTTAGTCATACAGGCATTGTTACCTGTGTTGCAAATACCATCAGATCAAGAGTGTCCATGGAATTTTTTAATCATGAAAGTTATTTTGATGAACATGCAGATGCAATCTGTTCACCATATAGGAAAATACATCTTTACACGTGATCTGTTTGTAAGATGAAATGGCTAGAAGTCACTGTAGATAGAACAGAGAGTTTGCTCCGAGCTGGCCATGTAGTAAGATCAGACAAGCCCAGCCTCTTTCGGCGAGAGTTTAGTTTATATCAGATTTATCATGCATGATACTGGGTTTTTATTGTGGTTAAAATATTGATTCGAAACGAAATGGCTTTCTTCCTAAAAACCGTCATTTTGCTTCAGTCTACTCTGTCTGCATATGTGCCAAAAGCGCTTATGCTGAGTAAAGCAAAAGGTTAAACACGAATGAAACAACAGTTAATTCCATGCCAAAATGTAAGAATATCATTTAGAATAATAAGTGCATGATAGCTCAGTCCGTTAAGCTTTCGCTGGAAAACGTCCATTATGTTTAAATCTAGTTAAAATTATATCATTTCTATTTGACCAAATGATTACTCTTTACTCTTAATTTGCCAGTCAATCAAAGTGAATCCAGCAATACATGGTATGCTATTTTTATCAATCCTAACTTTTTGTCTTTGTCTTTATCTGTCTCTATCTCATTTTGTATTTGTCACCGTCTATGTATATGTCTCTGTCTGTCTCTGTATCTTTGAGAATATCTCCCTATCTACTACAATGTCATCGTATAGTGACTTTGACTTTTGTTCTTTATTGTAACAGGTAGGCAGTTGTTCCTCCGAGCTGGCGTTGTTGAATTTTTAAATAATTGGATGGATTTAATTCTTAGCTGACAATTGCTGTTTAGCCATTGTCAAATTTTATTTGAAACCTATTAGTATTTTTTGAGACTATAGGTCTATTAAAAGGTGCGACTCTCAGCAAATACTATTGGCGTGTCTTATTGTTACGGATATGCTTAAATGGCATGGCTTTGTTACAACAATCTGTCAATGTTCAGCTTGTTTGTGTTCCAACTTGCGGTTGTCAGTTGCCTAATTTAACTCCGCTCGTTTCTGATCAGAACCTCTTTAAACAATAATCTACCTTTATATATAGAGGATATCTGATGAGATTTTACATTTCGTATAAAAATTTAATTAGACGAGTCCAAGAATCTTATTTAAGCGAGCCTCTGGCGAACTTAATAAAGGTTCCAGGACGAGTCTAATAAAATTTTACATAATGTGAAAATGAATCTAATATTCTTTTTTCACATGACAATACAACAAGAGGTTAATATTATTTTTCTAATTAATTTAAACTAAAGAAATACTCCAGTTAGGCCCAGTTTGTCAGCATGTTGTTCTATTACAATGTATGACAATTCACCATCGTCTTCAGATTATCTTAATAAATATAACAAAAAATTACTCTTGACTAAATGTTGTCTTTTAAAACGACGATTTACGTATGCCTCCGCGGTGTATTAAGTATAATTACACTTTACTTTTGACTGCTTTGTGTTTAATTTGTCTAATTACCATTTACGTTTTTCTACTAATGGAATCTTACCAAACTTTATTTATTATGTTATGATATTTTATCAAATATATTGAGAATCTATCCTTGAATTCCTGTTTTTAATGAAATATAAGCAAATAAATATTTCTCTTGTTTTCCTGGTTATTAATTTGATAAATTGAAATTCAGTATTGTGTAAATCGTGATTTATCAAAAGCAATGATGAAAAATTGCTCTTGCTTCAAAGATTTATTTTTTTAAATATAATATCACGACAATTTGTTCTTGTCCTGTCCATTATAGAATATCCTGACAATTTACCCTTACATCAGTGTTGTTTTTTCGATCAAACAATACATTACTTTTGTCTTCGTGGTGTGTCATTAAGTGAAACTGAAATGTACTCTTGACTTCGAGGTGTGTCATTATATAAAAGAAGAATTTACTTTTGACTCCATTGGTGTGTCATTAAGTATAACGACAATTAACTCTTGACTCCATGGTGTGTCATTAAGTATAACGACAATGTACTCTTGACTTCGTGGTGTGCCATTAAGTATAACGACAATTTACTCTTGACCTCGTGGTGTGCGATTAGGTAAAACGACAATTTACTTTTACTCTTGACTCCGTGGTGTGTCATAAATATATAAGGACAATTTACTTTTTACTCCGTGGTGTGTAATTGAGTATAACGACATTTTACTCCTGACTCCGTGGTGTGTCATAAAATATAACAACAATTTACTCTTGATTCCGTGGTGTGACATACAGTATAAGGACAATTTACTTATGACTCCGTTGTGTGTCATTCAATATAACGACAGTTTACTCTTGACACCGTGGTGTGTCAAAAAGTATAAGGACAATTTACTCTTGACTTCGTGGTGTGCCATTAAATATAACAACAATTTACTCATGACTCCGTAGTGTGTCATTAAGTATAAGGACAATTTGCTCTTGACTTGTGGTGTGTCATTTCGTATAAGGATAATTTACTTATGACTCCGTAGCGTGTTATTAAATTTATAATCAATTTATTCTTTTTTCCATAGCGTGTCATTAACGACGATTAAATCTTGATTACTAGATGGGTCATTTAGTATAGCGACAATTTACTATTGACTCTGAGGAGGGTCATTTAGTATAACGGTCATTTTTTTCTCTTGTCTCTGTTGTGTGAAGTTAAGTTTAGGGATAATTTATTCTTGTCTGCGTTTTGTGTTATTCATAATAAAGACATTTAACTATTATCTCCATGGTGTGTCATTAAGTATAAGGACAGTTTTCTCTAGACCTCGTGGTATGTCATTTAGTATAAGGACAATTTACTATAGACTCCGTGGTATGTCATTTAGTATTAGGACATTTACTCTTGTCTTCGTGGTGTGTCATTCAGTCAAACAACAATTTACTTTAGTCTCCGTGGTGTGTCGTTAAGTATTAAGACAATTTACTTTTGACTCCGTGTATTGTCATTAAGTATTAGGACAATTCACTTTTGACTCCATGATGTCATATTAAGTATAATGACAATTTTCTCTTGACTCCAAGTGTTTCATTTAGTATAACGATAATTTACTCTTGACTCCGTGGTGTGCCATTAGGTATAAGGAAAACTTAGCCTTGTCTCTGTTGTGTTTAATTAAGTATCAGGACAAGTTACTCTTGTCTCCATGGTGTGTCAATAAGTAAACGGACAATAAACTCTTGTCTCGGTGGTGTGTCATTAAGTATAAGAACAATAAACTTTTGTCTCCGTGGTGTGGCAAAAAGCATGATACAATTTATTCTTAACTCCGTTATGTGTCATTTAGTATAAGGACAATTTACTTTTGTCTATGTGGTTAGTATTAAAGTATAACGACAATTTACTCTTGACTCCGTGGTGTGTCAAAAAGTATAAAGACAAATTATTCTCGATTCCTTGGTATGTCATGTAGTATAAGGACAATTTACTCATGTCTTCGTGGTGTGTCATTAAGTAAAACAACAATTTACTCATGTCTTCGTGGTGTGTCATTAAGTAAAACAACAATTTACTCATGTATCCGTGGTGTGTCATTAAGTATTAAGACAATTTACTTTTGAATCCGTGTATTGTCATTTAATATTAAGACAATTTACCTTTGACTCCGTGAAGTGTCATTAAGTATTAAGACAATTTACTTTTGACTCCGTGTATTGTCATTTAATATTAAGACAATTAACCATTGACTCTGTGTAGTGTCATTAAGTATTAAGACAATTTACTTTTGACTTCATGATGTTACCTTAAGTATAATGACAATTTACTGTTGGCCTCAAGGTGTGTCATTTAGTATAACGATAATTTACTCCTGACTCCGTGGTGTGTCATTAAGTATAAGGAATTTATAATTAATTCTTGTCTCTGTTGTGTGTAATTAAGTAAAAAGACAAGTTTCTCTTGTCTCAATGGTGTGTCATTTAGTATTAGGACAATTTACTCTTGGCTCTGTGGTGTGTCATAAAGTATAAGGACGATAAACTCTTGTCTCCGTGGTGTGTCATTAAATATTTGAAAAATAAATGCTTGTCTGCGTGGTGTGTCATAAGGTATTAAGACAATATATTCTTGACTCCGTTTTGTGTCATTAAGTATAAGGACAATTTACCCTTGTCTCTGTGGTGGGTATTAATGTACAGTATAACGACTATTTACTCTTGACCCATGGTGTGTCATAAAGTATAAGAACAGAACAGAACAGAACATATTCTTTATTCAGACTTGTACATTGTACATCGTCTACAGTTCACATTAATTACATATATATAATGTTACGTGAAAACAAACATAAAGTTAGGACATGTAATTAATAACAATTACAAAGAGAATATA
>JAULCC010328345.1:0-11855 GCA_032358795.1 Nuttallia obscurata | reverse complement strand
GACGACAAGATAGTTAGTTATAAACTCTTACGATATGCTACAACTGATACGCCTAAAACTACGACTACAAAAAGACTGAAACTATAACTACAAATACGACTACAAAATCGACTACGAGTACAACTACAATTACGACTATTAAGACACCAGTCGTAACTGTCCCATATTTAACTTTATAATAAAGTCTTCCAATGGAGGATTAGTTATTGGATGTTAAATGATTAACTCACTCTTCTGATCAATTTATAATGAATATATTTTTTATAGTTATTTCACACTGTGACATAAAGAATAGGGGTGTTTATGTGGTCATCCCGGCGTTTTTTTTGCGTTGCCAACTTGATTTGTGTGAAAGGCCTTTTCTCAGGCACTGTTTAAACTGTTGCTTTGAAACTTCACACACTTATTCAGTGTCTTAAGATGACATTGCATGTCAAGTCCAATGACACTAGAATACATTCATACTGAATTGCACCCCCTGTTAGGACTTACAATGTTTGTTTAACCTTTGCATGCAAAGTAGGACTTAGAATGTTTGTTTAACCTTTGCATGCAAAGCCTTTTCTCAGACACTGTTTATACTGTAGCTTTGAAACTTCACACACTTATTCAAGGTCATAAGATGACCTTGTTTGTCAATTCCCATAAATCTGAAATAGTTTTTGTCTGAATTGTACACTGTGTATGCTGTTGGAATAGGTGATACTGTGAGACTTTATCTAATGCTATAACTGCTCTGAAGTAGGTCCTGATATGCGATGGCACTGAAAGGCGAGCTATATTGTCCCCCGACAACTCTTGTTGGACCTTTGCATAATTATGGTTAAACCTTTTCATGCAAAGTCCTTTCAAAGACACTGTGTATGCTGCTGCTTCACACATTTATTAAGGGTTATAAGATGGCCTTGTGTGTCAGCCCCATAACTCTGGATGGATTTTGACTGAACTGCGTCCCCTTTTTTGACTTAGAATTCTGGTTTAGTTTTCTCAGACACTGTACCTGCTGTTGCTTTGAAACTTTACATGCTTGTAAATGGTCATGAGGGGCCTCCTTGGCCGAATGGTTATGGTCATTGACTTGTAATCTCTCAGCCCCTCACTGCTGTGGGTTCGAATCCCGGTCTAGGCAATTCTGATTTTTCAAGTGAGGAAGCCTTCCAGCTGGCTTGCGGTAGGTCGATGGTTCTACTCGAGTGCCCTCCGTGCCTGAAATAGTGTACAGAGGTCCCCGGGGTCTTTCTCCACCTGTAATGAGCTGGAGATCGCGAAATGACTGAAATACTGTTAAAGCGACGTCAAATCCCTAATAAATAAACAAACGACAAACATAAGAGTCACAAGATGACCTTGTATTTCAAGTCCCATAACCTTGGAATGAAATTTGACTTAATTGCGTCCCTTTATTGGACTAAGATTTCTGTTTAAACATTTGCATGCATAGCTTTATCTTATGTTATAAATGTTCTAAAGTAAGCCCTGAAAGGCGAGCTATATTATCTGTCCTCCAGCAGCTCCTGTTTGTGTCTTAAACAAGATAAAAGGTTCCATCTTAGAAAAGGTGGCAATAATTATTACGTCATACTTGAATTTAAGAATAAAATGTAATGAAATAAATGAAAAAAAGTGTATTAAACCTACACTACCACGCTATTTTTGGTATACACCTTAATGTGGAAGAGAATTGCCTCTTAGTTTGATTTTATGTTTCAGTATCTATACGACCCTTTCGAAAATACTTTCCAAGGCTGTCAGTTGACCTATCATTGTTCCTGGGTATCTCAACTTATATTTACCGGAATCTCCACAAGGACCTGAATGCTTATTCACCTTATAGAGCGATATAAGGGACGAGTCACCTAACCACCGCAGACACTGAGACCGATACCGGGCGGGAATCGAACCAACTACACCACCAGGTCTGGTTTACACCTCAGTCAACGTGCCACTAACGAGTGACAAGAATATACTTTCTAAGATTACACTGGAAGAAGAATGTATTATATATCTATTTATACATTCCTTGTGTGTTTTAGTTTTCATGGGAACATATATATTTTAGTCCTAAGAAGAATTCAGAAACACATTTTGACAAATAAAAATACGGATTGTACGTGCCGATATTTACTAAAATTCTATTAACTAATCCAAAACTTCAGCCAAGTGTATGCTTGAACGATGTAAATCCTGTATTTTCCTGGACTTTCTTTCAGTGAACTATCCGAACCAGTGGATGGGCATGCGCAATCCTGAAATCCGAATAAAGGCCGACACAGACGACTTGACAGAAGCCGCTACGTTACAACAGTTACCTCCCCTGAAAAAGCGTAAACAGAAAAAAAAGCCGAAAAAGATTGAGTGAAATGATTGCCATTGTTCGACTTGCATATAAATGTGTGCTGTTTTCATCGGTTATATTAAGATGTTTTTATCAGCAGACGAACTGTTTAGAGGTGTCGTTGTTGCTGTTTTTTGTGTTTTTCTTTACGAACGGGCTGCATTTTTGCAAAGGAAAGCATTTACTGCAGATATAGAAGTATTTGTAATATTCAAACTGCAAGGTGACGTTTAAATACAGCAACAACAGCAACAACAACTATCAAAATCATTTTATCTCATTTCGCACCTTTGGCATACCGATTGATCATTTCGCGCCTTGAAAAATATGGCGGACACGCGGCAATTAACTTCCGCTTCCGGTTTTAACCTTAAGCAAGCTATGAGTGACCGTGATAGAATTTGCAAACAGCTTGGATCCAGGTTAGACACCGGGTAACTCGGCGTCTAATCAGGATTCAAGCTGTTTGAACTCGACCTCTTGTTTCTTCAAATATTGGGCGATTCTTATGAGTTTTAAATTCTAGGCAGACGACAGTTAAGCAGACAACATTTTTGCAGCATGCTAAAGGTTAATGAAAGTACTGAGGCTCTACTGTTCATTGTTTTAAAACAAACTATTTACCAGTAACGGCAGTCAAGGTGACGGTGCATTTGTATATATGAATGATATATTATTGTAGTGTGTTGTTAATTTTTGTCAAGTGTACACTGGGTGACTCATTCTGTTTTAAGAGAGGGTCAACCAGGCATCGGTTCAAGTCCAGTTTTTCATATTTATAACGAATCATCTTGTTTATATTAGGTTTTCCACGTGGCTCTGTTTTATCGCTGAAGAGTTGTGAATTCGAATCTTTAGTTAGACTATACATTGGACCATAAACACTTTACTATGGTACCCGTGGTTATAGGTTACTGGGTCAAGGTCAAACTAACTATATCTTAAAAAACTTTTCACCCTGAGTCTTCAATCTGTACAAATGATTGGACGAGGTTGGTACATGTACGTGTCGTCCCTTATTATTTGTTTTGGTCTGTGGATCAAAGTTAAAGGTCACAGGGACTTAAAATTTAAAATAGGCTCCCGTTCCGTATCTCAAGAATCCTTCAACACAGCGTCCTAGAACTTCACATTATGATTTGACACCGTTAGTCACTGCGTCTGGCAACTGCATGTAGGGTCTAACGGATCTCAGCGAGACATTTGATTAGGCGAAATTCTTGTTCTCCTGTATATTTCGATACTGGCGGTTAAAGGTACATTGTATATAAGGAATATGCCTTATACATAAAGTCACACACAAGTTTCTCCTTTTTATTTTCTATACATGCAGCTTTAGGATTGCAAGGGATATGACATACATGTATACATAAAGTCTTCTACAGTTTTTCGCCTATGTATTTCGATACCCGTGGTTAAAGGTACATGTATACGACGGATATGATATATATGTATAAAGTCGCACACCGTTTTCTGTTATCTATTTCGATACATGCGGCTTTAGGTATGCAAGAGATATGACATATACATAAAGTCTTATACATTCTCCGTTTTGTTTCGTTACCGGCGCTTATAGGTATACAAGGGATATGAAGTTTGACATTCATTTCATTTGAGCCACTGTAGAGGAAAATGGCATTGAGGTTGTAACACTTACTGGATACAGGATGTACTGTGTGTGTCGACACTATCAGTCACGTCCTTGTCATCTGATTTGTTGAACTGAGAAAAAAAAACCAGTTGCAATATGTCTATATAGAACTATTATCAGTGCCACATTGTGGAAATAAACAACATACAAACATATATCACAGTGTTTTCACTTGATGTTTCGTTTAATGAGCTAAAAGCCCTGTATGATAGTTTTATCTATCTGTGTTAAAGGTACCGTGTCACTTTAAAGTACTGAAACTTCATGTCAAACTTTTTATTTGGTGAAATTCGGTTGTTTGATCGCTTTATTTGTGAAACGTTCAGTCTTCCTAATTATATTGTGTTACCCCGAATCGATACCTTATGGATTTCATTTTTCTTCTTTCAATTTTACGATAAGTTCAAACGCATGTATTCTACTAAAAAGACAATTTTATGTTATAAAATTTGAATACCGGTAATATTCAGATGGAATCTTACACGCGCAAATCATTATAGATTTACGAAAAGACTCAACGTGACAGATGAAATCAATCCACACATGAGAGCCATGTAATCAGTGCCCGTAACTTCGACGAAGAACTAAATATCCGTCTTCCTCTCCACACCATTTTCTCTAACTTAAGGTATCGACTCCCGCATGCACTAGTTCAATTAAGTCATGTGTAAGTTTGACGTAGTTACTTGGGATTACACACTTTAAGTAATAAAATTGAAAGCAGGACACTGTAACTGGTAACTGTCATCAGTTAGTTTTACATGAAATTTCTATAATTAGAAATAATACGAGACCGTTAAATCCTACATGTCGCATTTGAGCAGTTAAAACTATCAAAACGGATGCGCATATAGAACTTGCGCAGTTAAATCCGTCAGAAAGGATTAACATAAGCCGTATTTGACTGGGAGCTTTCGTTAAATAACAAAAGTTATTTGCCAGTCGAATACATTCCGTTACTTATAACGTTAAGTAATTATAGTTATGTTAGTTAACGCTGTCTAAAGAGTGTTATGTTTGTTGAGTAACTGAAAGGCAAACTTATCCATAAGCGTTAATCTGATTGGTTAAAATTCAGTAGCGGGATACGTTTATTTGAAAGAACAGCCTGGAAAACCCTAGTCGAATACGCTAATATATTGGAATTGTAGAATTACAACATTGCATTGTATTACTATTTATATCATAAATAGCGAAGTAATTATGAGTCTTATACAGTGTAAGCATTGCTGATCCAGATTACAGGGCGTTTGAAGCCCTGTGATCTGGTTCTTCACTGTTTGATTTGATCGGAGAGATGTATTTTAATGTCATGTTATTATATTTAAATATTATGAGCAGGTGTTTAGTTTATATCCAATGAAATCGCCAAACGATTAGTCGGTTCTGCAGTCAAGATGGCCTTGTACATTTAGAGGTTGTTGCTTCCCTTATTTTATACCTAATGTTTGTGTAGGCAAAGTCCAACCTAAGGCGACCCATATAAAAATGAATTATACTCGTACAACAAAAGGATTGAAATCATATCTAAAATATTTTGACAAAACTGCAGCAAATAAGGAGAATGGCAACGTCCTAATCTTTTGATCCTAACTTTAAACGACGCAAAATACTGTTTGTTTAACTGTTATGTTTATTTATGTCACCTTTTGCCATCTAAGGCTAATATATCGTCGTCCCAGATAGAGAAAGAAGCGGATACACAGAACACCAACGGACCAGCCGTTATTGCAGAAAATAAAATTGTCAAACTGCGAGTTCTTCCAAATATTTTCCAACAGAAATGTATAACCGTTTTATTGTACACTATTACATGTATATTGTACTAGTTTGTTTTTGTCACAACTTTATCAATAGAATTTTTTGTATCGTCACATCTAATGAAACATTCTATTAGTCAGGATAGTACAATACATCTTTCTCGAAATGTTAACAATTTGTTTTTCATTTACTCCTCGGAATTGATATTTTGATATGAATATGTTTGCTAAGCATAGACTTGCACATTATGCATTACTATAGTTTTTACATGACAGCGCAACTTATTCATAAGGTGTGTCACCTGCCGCGTTTATTTCCAAAATAAATTCATGCTTTCTGTATAAACTAACCAGATACCACGGTAAAACTAAACATAATGTTCTTTACTGATAAGATATTGATTGATTTTAACTGTTTTATACCTTGCCAAGTGTGTATATGCACCTATAGATACCAGTTATATCGTGTCCCTGTGCGTGGCGTGTTGTGTCGTGTTTGGTCATTGACGAGGTAGGCATATTTCTCTTTTTTTTAAAATATTTAAAGATTATATAAACTCGCTGTACTGGAAATTAAATATTTATTGCATTATAGCGTGTGTTATCTTGGCTTGTTAGGTAGTATTTAGATGAAGAAGTAGAAATTTTAAATAAAGCGTGAATCAAAACAAAATTATACAATCAACTATCGTTTTGATAGAGCAAGCATCTTAAATTCTACAATGTCAAATCTATACAATTGCTTAGTCAGTCCATAGTCCTGTACATTTCAAAATAATTGCCAAACTTTCAAGCAATGTTCAGTCGAATATGTTCAGTCGGTCACTGGCTACAAATGCATTTCTGAGTTAATGTATAACCACATTCCATAAGTGTGCGTTAATACAATCATGTAAGTTTATGCCTGACTATTATTAGTGTATATTATTAGCTCATCTGTTCTTTAAAAAGAAAAGATGAGCCATTGTCGTGAGTTGATCGTCGTCGGCATCGGTGTCGGCATCAGCGTCGGTGTCGGCGTCGGCGATGCAGATCAAGGTTTATGTTTAGGTCCATTTTTCTCCTAATTGGTTAAAGCTATTGTTTTCAAACTTGCAACACTTATTAACTATCATGACATAACTGTGTAGGACAAGGGCCATAACTCTAGCTGGTATTTGCATGAGTTATTGGCCTTTTTGGACTTAGACAAAGGCTTTCTTGGTTAAGTTTTATGTTTAGTTCCACTTTTCTCCTAATTGGTCAAAGCTATTGCTTTCAAACTTGCAACACTTATTAACCATCATAGCATGACCGTGTAGGACAAGGGTCTTAACTCTAGCTGGTATTTTGCATGAGTTATTGGCCTTTTTGGACTTGTATAAATACTGTTTCTTGGTTAAGTTTATGTTTAGTTCCATTTTTGTGATGAACCTTCAAAGTTATTGCTTTGAAACTTTAACCACTTAATCACTTTCAAAAGATGATTCGTAAAAATAACTTAAATAACTGTAGTTAGCATTTTGTAAGAATTATTGGCCTTTTTGGACTTACTAGTTGTTGTTTTTGGGGTAAAGTTTGTGTTAAGGTCCACCTCTCCTAACTGGTCAAAGCTATTACTTTCAAACTTGAAACACTTGTTTACAACCATGACCTGAATGTGTAGTGTAGGACATGTGATATAACAGTGGCTGTATTTTGTTTGAATTATTGTCCTTTTTTGACTTTAAAAAATATTGTTTCTTGGTTAAGTTTTATGTTTAGGTCATAATTTTGTGGTGAAACTTCAAAGCTAATGCTTTGAAACTTTAACCACTTAGACACTATCATTAGATAGTTGGATTTAGCAAGTTAGGTAACTCAAGTATGCATTTTTACAGAATTATGGGCCTTTTTGGACTTAGAAATTGTTTGGGTTTTTTGATGTGATTTGTCTTTAGGTCCAATTTTCTCCTGAATGGTCTATTGAATTCAACCTTGCAACACTTATTTACCATCATAAGATGGCTTAGCAGAGCAAGGGACATAGCTCTTGCTGGTATTTTGTATGAATAATGTTCCTTTTTTGCCTTAAAAAATACTATTTCTTGGTTAAATTTCAGGAATTGTGGGCCCTTTTTTTATTAAAAATTGTTGTTTTTTGGTGAAGTCCTGTGTTTATTTTAATCTGTTTGGTGAACCATTAGAACTATTACTTTGAAACTTTTAACAACTTGACACTATCATGAGATGGTTGTGTATATCAACTGACTCTAGTTGGTTTTTCTTTTAAAATTAAATATGGTCTTTTTTGGATTTTTTTTTCTTGGATAAGTACAGTTTGTTTCTATTGGGAACTTTTAATTACATTTGTGATCATTATTCATTATCATGTTGACTTGGTGCAAGAGTTAAAATCTTAATTTTCATGTGAATAAAGAACCTTTTTTAACTTACATAACACTTATTAAATTCTTAAGTAAAGTCATCTGTTCTCTATAGTTTTCGAACTTATTTATTTTAAGTTTTTTAGACTTAATTATTATTACAAGATTATAACATTTTGCGTGTTAACCAACCTTTTCATGTGGTTTGCTTTAGATATTAACTTTGGCAAACTTATCAAATGCAGTGGAAGATATTTATAATAAAATGTTCCAAATAATTGTAAGATAAAAGTTATTTTTTCATTAAATGTTGTTTTATCACCCTTTTCCTGGTGAGGTTGATTACATTACATTTGAATGATAATTTAATGGTACAAAATCTTGTCAAAATGTTGAAATTTTATTTGAAAAGAATAACAGTTTTTCTCATAGAACAAAATGAATTGTTTCTCATGTAGGGCATCATCTGCCCCAACCTTTTCTTTGTGGTGCTTGATTAGCTGTGTTACAGTTTAAAAAATCAGATGAGCGTCTGCATCCGCAAGGCGGTGCTCTAGTTTTTAAGGAATGCATTCTTATCCATCAATATAATATCAACAAAATTACATCTGTGGGAAAACCTGTCTCTTAATACCCAACACAACGATACCCCGATCATGCAATAAAAAAGCCTTTTTTAATTTCTGTTATGCAAACTGAAGAAACATAAGAGGAGAGAACAGTTTAAAAAATGGAATTCAAATGATTCTATTTTTCAATCGATGGGTTATCGTTTGTTGTGGAGTTAGACATGAGCAGTCACCATTCCGGTGGTGGCGACGGCCACTTTATCAATTCTGTCTTACTCAGCAACACCCGTACACATTTTTCTGAAACCTTGTCAAGTGAATTGTTTGGTCATGGAACAACGAACAATGGCAACATTACAAGGTCAATGTCATCGTTGCTTAGAATTTAGCCTAAGTTAGGTAACTTAACCTTGGTTAACTTAACTATGGTTAGGTAATTTAACCTTGGTTAACTTAACTATGGTTAGGTGACTTAAACTTGGCTAACTTAACTATGGTTAGGTAACTTAACCTTGGTTAACTAAACTATGGTTAGGTAACTTAACTTTGGTTAACTAAAGTATGGTAAGGTAACTTAACCTTGGTTAACTAAACTATGGTTAGGTGACTTAATCTTGATTAGTTTAACTATGGTTAGATGACTTAACCTTTGTTAACTTAACTATGGTTAGATGACTTAAACTTGATTAACTTAACTATGGTTAAGTAAGTTAACATTGGTTAACTTAACTATGGTTAGGTAACTTAACCTTGGTTAACTTAACTATGGTTAGGTGACATAACCTTGATAAACTTAACTATGGTTAGGTGACTTAAACTTGATTAACTTAACTATGGTTAGGTGACTTAACCTTGATTAACTTTACTATGGTTAGGTAACTTAACATTGGTTAACTTAACTATGGTTAGGTTACTTAACCTTGGTTAACTTCACTATGGTGAGGTAACTTAACCTTGGTTAACTTAAATTTGGGTAGGTTACTTAACCTTGATTAACTTAACTATGGTTAGGTGACTTAACCTTGGTTAACTTAACTATGGTTAGGTGACTTAAACTTTATTAACTTAACTATGGTTAGGTAAATTAAACTTGATTAACTTAACTATGCTTAGGTAACTTAACCTTGGTTAAAATTGACTGTAGAGGTTCCATTTCTTATGCCATTTTTATGATTTGTTTTCTTCAGAAATTTGGTCTTCATCACATCTTGGTAAAAAACAAAATTGGGTAATTAGGAGGGGGGGGGGGTAAAAACCTAGGTCACTGTGTCAAATGTTACAATAACTTAATGAACACTATAGATGTCAATTGTTTCACCCAATCTCCATTTAAGATTTTTCATAACACTGGTCTCCATCACATCTATGAAAAATTTTAAACTGGGTCATTGGTAAAAAGTCGTTCTATCAGCCAATCTTCATATATGTTTTAGAACACTAGTCCCCATCAAGTCTGAGTCAAACACTGGGTCAATGGGTAAAAAACAAGGTCACTATGTCCAATGTTAGAATAACTTAATGAACATTGTAGAAGTCAATTTGTTTCATCTAACCTTCATGAAATTTAATCAGAACATTTAAGTCCATCAAATCAAATTAAAAAATGGGTCATGGGGTTGAAAAACTAGGTCACTAGGTAAAATTTTATAATCAATCTAATAACATTGTAGAGGCCACATTTATCTTCACATCTTTATGGAAAATGATCAGAACTTTTGTCATCAAAACATCTCAGTCTAGCTCTAAACTGGGTCATTGCGCTCATTAACTAGGTCAAAGTTTAGAATAACTTTCTGAACAATCTAGAGGCCATATTTATATTCAAATCTTTATGACAATCATCAGAACTTTTATCTTCATCAAATGTCGGTCACATTTGAAAATTGGTCATGGAAGTTAGGTCAGAAAGTCAACTTTAGTTAAATTATTACCACTGGAGAAGCAACATTTTACATCAAATCTTGATGACACAATAATCAGAACTTCTTCAAATCTCAGTAAAGTTTGAACCTGATTTGATCATGAAATAATTGTTTGTAATATAACAGTTTAAAGCAGAAGGTTAATAAAGACTCTTCCTACTGATTGTGTGTCTCCATAAAAAATAACTTACACACTGTATTTTTATGCAACAATCTGCTATCTAGTCATTTCATAATTTTCTCCAGGTTGAAAGTTTTTAAGAGTTTTGTTGAAAAGGGGTCTCCGTAGCTCAGAAATTGAAGTCATTTGGCCCTTTACAGCTGGGGGTCTGTGTATTTTATTTGAGTCCCGCTCGACCCGTTCAACCTTTTATTCAAGGAAGATACCAATCTAGTATGCGTCAGGTCAGTGACAACGGATTGGGTCACCCCCATCGTGATAAGCTGGGACATTTTTTATGATAACATAAAGTGTGTCACTGTGACTTAATATCCCAAGTGTGTAAATATTGATAAAATACTAATATATTAAGGGTGACGTGTGTGTTTTTCTCTAACTCTACACTCAACGTTATCGATCATGTATCCTATACTACTTTTGTTACCCATGCCGTTATCTTATGTTTGAAATCGATTGGTTTTTGCTAGGAAGAATTTTTTGTAAATAAATGTTTTGTTTTGTGATAAATAAAATCAAGTACGATATAGCGGTTTACATGTATACCTTTATTCATGTCAATGTTTTGGTAATTCATAGAGCGTTTGGAATTGAAATGTAAGAGCCATTCAAAGAATCGGTAAAACAGTGAAAATGGTTAGAAGCACATGCGCACATACTCCTAATGAGTTAACTTGCTAATAAACGGATTTAATAGCTTATAATCTATATACAGTATTTATTCCTATAACAGTTAACGAAAAAATGTCCATGATTTGGACAAAGCCATGCCGACATAAATACTACAACATTTATGGACAAAACCAAAGATCTAAGGTCTAAACACGACTTTTTAAAAAACGCTTTACGCACATGACCGTATCTACACTCTTCCACACGCACGCACGCGCAACCGTCCCGATTACCCATGTTCGCAAATATGCATCACCATTATGTCAAAGCCATAAGTTATTTAAACATTATCTTGTATGTATTTTTCTCAGTAATTTGTAAACAGAACAAATATTTAAGAAATTTATTACCACATTTTTATAGCACCCTTTTCATATGGAACATACGTTCAAAGGTGCTTTACATATTATCTCTTCCCTATTT
>JAULCC010328123.1:0-11856 GCA_032358795.1 Nuttallia obscurata | reverse complement strand
GCGACATTTGTTACTATTAATAGGCATTTTATGTTGTGAGTGTCGAATTTGTGGCTACACTGAACAGGGTTGAAAACTACCCTGTTCAAAAATCATGAGAAAGTGTAATAGGGTGGAGGTTCACGTGACACATATATGGCGGCGAACCGAATCAAAACTGCGTAAAGTTTTTTTTCTTTTTCAGCAAGAACGCTGTCTTAAAAAGAGTAGCGTATTGCATGTGATACTGTAAGTTCTTTTCGGCCATATCATTTTACTTTAAATGTGTGTTGTTGAGGAGAATCGCAGCCCGTTTTCGAATTGAAGCGAAACTGTGCCGTTTGCTCCGGTATAGTACACACGTTAAGCAGTTATATCGCATATGTGTAAAATATAAGTTGCATCGACTGAATATTGTTAAACTATGACAGACAACAATATCATATTCTTTTGCCTCACCTTACTATCGCCTTAAACAATAATTGTCAGCCGATAATATATGATAATAACTTTTGAATTGTACCATACCAGAGCAAACGGGTGTATGGCGTTAAAGATGTTAACTATTTGATTAAAAGAATCCTACATGAAACCTGTCTGATGGAGCGAGATCAATCGAATAAGGCGAATGCTCAATCAATTCAAATGTTTGTTTGTTTTTTGTTTTGTTTTATTTACGTCACTTTCTGTCAGCTAGGGCTGATGGATGTCACAGAGAGAGGGAAGCGGATAAACAGAACTCTACTGTAGAGAACTATGGTTCTTTAACGTGCCCAGTGTATAGCACTGATACACGTGGGGCTGAACCCCGGTCGGTCACTTTATCCTGACACCGACAAACCAGTCGTAATGCTAACCCTTAATCCCGGTCTGGGCACTTCGGCTTTTTCAAGTGAGGAAACCTTCCAGCTGGCTTGCGGTAGGTCGGTGGTTCTACCCGGATTCACGCCGTGCCTGAAATAGTGTACAGAGGTTCCCCGGGGTCTTCCTCCACTGTAATGAGCTGGACGTCGCGATATGACTGAAAAACTATTAAAAGCGACGTTAAATTCCAAAATAAATAAATAAATAAATAAATAAATAAATAAATGATTGATTGACAGGGGAGGTAACTCTTAACGCTTAGGTTGGTATGTTTCTTCCATTTACCAGTTTATCTGATGTGTCCTATATCACAATATAACTTACAGAGTATTAGAAAGGTTCCTGAGTCAAACTATTATACACATCTCTCTCTCTCTTTCCAATTTAAATGTCCATGCAAAATTTCAGTTCAAACAATTTATGATACTCTGCCATTTATATTGTATACTGTTTAATCAATCTCTAGAGGAAAGGGTCGAGCCTAATAGTGGGGACGGTGATCTAGTGGTAAGACGCAGGACTCAGGATCGAAGGGTCCTGGTTTCGAATCCCGCCCGGGCCGTCGGATTTTTCTGGGCAGAAAATTAATCCCACATGTGCCTCACTCCACCCAGGTGTATAAATGAGTACCTGTGAAGGTGCAATCCAATGTTTCGTGGCTGCAATTTGCGCCAAGTGTTAACGGCCGACTTACAACCTGATGATCGGGGCACAATATGTAAAAATAGGTAAGAGATATGTAAAGCACCTTTGATCGCATGTCCAATATGAAAAGGGTGCTATAAAAATGTGGTTAAAAAAACAACAACAACAAATGTTATGAACTTGTGCCTGATCCCGTTTGTATGTACATAATTATTGGGAATAAAATATGTTTAAACTGTAAAAACTGTAAAACAATTACTTACCACCTGTTAAGCATGTGTGGAAAAACAGGAATAACACCGAATAGAATAACATTCTCTGTAAAAACTTGACCGTGCAACTTTTTTTCTACCACACTGTAAGACGACTATAACTATTTCGTTCTCCTTTCAAGTTTAGCTTTTGTTTGTTTTTAAAAAACAGAGTAAACTAATGACTTTTCCTTTATTTGGTATGTTCAAACAGATTAAAAAGGTAAGGCACATGAGGAAGTTTACATTGCGAAACAAAAACCTACTTGAATGCTATCAGAATATACTTAACTACCAATTCAGTCGAATGTCAATAAACGAGAAGGTAAACTACGTTCAAACACGTTCATATAAAATGAACCGTCGACATTTTGTTGTAACTGTGCAGATAACTTTGTACACGTGCTTTAAACTTTGTACACGTGATTTACACTTCATTCAATAACATTTTACTTACATCAGCCTGGAAAACTCGTTGTTCCTCTGTTGGTTTTTGTTTTGCTCTGTTTTTAGGTCTGTTTTACTTTTCTGATTTATTTTTCTTCTATTTTTACATTTTAAATTTGTTAGCTTTCTCATGACTGATTGTACTGAGTGGCAAGAAACATGACTGTATTGTTAACTCTAATAAATACATTTTGTTGAGCCTTGAATCTTAAATTTGAGCCCTTATGTACCAGGATATATTCAAATTATTGTCAACTTCCCAGTGAGAAACTAACGTGAGACACGTGACATACCGTCGCAGTGGCGAAAATAACGGAGATTGTTACCGGTCCGGGTTGAGAACCTGTTCACACAGACCGGTATGTAAGCAATGTCTTTGTAGCACTTCCGGTATACGACAAGATACATTAGAGCACTATACAGTTATAGTAATATATATATATATTAGTATTAGTATATATAATACTAATTAATATATCCAATGACAGGTGAAGTTTAACATTCTTTAATCTTAGTGGAGACATTTTATTCACAAATTTATAGTCAGATGATATGTTTTTACCTTAAATATTCAGATCAATTCAAGTTAAAAACTGCAGTAAAGATTAAAGATTATTAGTCATTTGACGAATTATTGGAGAAATAAATGAGGTAATAGCCCTAGAGTGTAAAGTGTGTAAAATATTAAATAGCCTCACTATGGTCGAATAATTACTTAAAAGTTTGGTTTATCCCCTTAGTTTGTTCTTTCATAAATACACAAGAATTTCAGATATTCTGAAGCCGCTTTGTTCGATCTATACACATTTATTGGTTGAGTGTAAACTTCCGCCTTTAGTAGATTTTGTTTGTTTGTTTGTTTGATTTACGTCACTTTCTGCCAGCTAGGCTAATGGACGTCACCTTCAGTAGAAAATCAATATTATTTTTTCTACGTTCTAAAACATACATATTTCTATAAACAATAGGTTGCGATTTCTGCTCATATTATGTATATGACTTTTTAAGTTGTTTCAACACATGGCCGATTTTATAAATAGTGCCTAGCAAAATTAAATCTTATTTTTGTTAATGTAATACAGTATTTATTATTTAACTAGTTTATCATACAAACAAAATAACAGAAACTGAAATATCAAGTGACAATATTTGATTTTTTTTATGAATATTCAATATGAAATTATGGAGTATTTATCAAATCAGACTTAACGTTTAAAAGTTTAGACTTTTGACAAAGATGGAAAGACACAATAAAGATGGTGCAGGAGGTTGTGGGTTCGATCACCATCCGAGTCAAACTTTAGATTTTAAAATCAGTAGTATTAACTTTCCCTGCTAGGCGCTCGGGGGCTTGGGGTTAGCATTACGTTTGGTTCGTCGGTAAGAGGAAAAAATGACCGGCCGGGGTTCAGTCCCCTGTGTACCAGTGCAATACACTGGGAACGTAAAAGAACCATAGAGTTCTACCATCCGCTCCCCTCTCTCTTGGACGTCCATTAGCCCTAGTTCGCATAAAGTGACGTAAAAAAAAACAAAAAACAAACAGCAAAGTTAGAGAGTTGTAAGCTAATCACATATAAATTTATTTTCCCTTGTCTTAATACCTATTAACATAGGGTAACATAACATTCATACAGAAAAACGTGAATTCAATAATTGAATATAGTTTACGTAAACTTTCTGAGAGCGACATTCGTATATTAACAAACATCAACGACAACTAAAATGCCACTGGAACTGTAAAAGTATTTCTTAAATATATGACCACACTACTTATAAATTCCGCTTTTGGGTTTAAACTTGTTTTCATGAAATACTTTGCGATCATGTTGGTTGGAAACCGAGAAACAAACATATTGTCATGTCTTGAGGAATTGCGTTTGAATAGATAAACTTGTTAAATAGCCGATGTAAGTAAGATTTAGAGTGAAACAGACGTAATGCCGCCAAACGTTAACAAAACTACTGAATTGATCACCCCTACAGAGTAACTGCCAATGGTATGTTCTACATGTACATGTTTGCATAGATATCGATTTTATATATTCGCCTCTCTACTGATTGGGTGTTTAAATGTATTGAATTTGCATACATATACATTGATATAGGTAGGGAAATCCCCATGTGCTTTTTAGACATCTATATTTAGAAACGAAGAAGAAGGCACGACGGAAAGGACAGTTTATAGATGTAGACGTATGAAAGTTGAATTGACAATATTGTTAACTCTGTCAATAGTTAGAAGGATGATACCATATTCAGCGATCATCTTGTTTCCCCTAGCACGCTTAATAGTCGGTAAGTAGTTTGTTTAATTGTTGGTTTGGAGGGTTATAAGGTCGTTTAACAGCGTTTCAGTTGTAACAATTTGGTGAACACTTGAGAGAAGTTCTAGTGCTGCCTCAATGAAGTGTCATGTGACAGACACATCACATGGACACCTACCCATTCACATTATGCTGACACTAGTCCAACCAGTCCTAAACTATCCTTATAATGCCGAGTACCAAGCAAGGGAGCCACTAGTACACTTTCTGTTTTTTTGTCTGACTCGGCCGGGTATCGAACCAACGACATCCTGTGTAAAAGGCGAGCACTTTACCAGTGAGCCACCTCCGTGACAAGCAGTATGTTTTGCTCTATCTATATTGATTAGCTATTACATAATTCGATGTTTAGGAACTATATTCGTCAAGTATGGATATGGCGATAAATGTATCTATGCTCGATCTCTACTATCTTAAAATCCTATAAATGGCTTATTGAAAGAATGAATGAGAACTGTGGTTAGGCATAATAAAAAAATCTAGTAATATCAGTATGACTGTGTGTTTGTCAGAGATATAATATTCGGCGATTCAGAAATGAGCTTAGTTAACATCTGAGTAATGAGCTGTTCCATACCGCTGGTTTAACTAGACCTTTTGTTGTAATTGTTTAATGTTTCTATGTTAAGCATGCTAAAAGTCCATTTTAACGCTATCTATAGTCCCCTGATGAACTTTAACCGTAAAAACGCGCTCAAAAATATAAAAATACCCATTTAGATTTATGTTATTGATAAATTCTCTTATCTGTAATTTCTAGAGTATATGAAGATAGACTGTTTTTGTATTATCCACCCACACATTCAGCCAAGTGTTATAATATTTAGAGCAATGTTTTAAATCTTGTAAAAAATGTGTTGGTACTTATCGATGTTTTATTTTTAGTGACAGCGGACAACAACGAAAGTAGTTTTAGTCCGTTTATAACAAAAGAAACGGCTTCATTGTTCCTGGCACCCGCACGAGGTCAAATGCTCACTGAGTACGGCGGTTATGACACGTGCAGTGGAGGTTTAGATGTAATCGGAGACACGTACTTATGCTCGGTAAACTGTCTTTTATAATACAGTATTTTGACTCTATCTCTGATATATAGACCCGTCATACATGGAGATACAAATGATTATATTATTTCATCATAACGATAATAAAAAGGCCAATCAAAGAATTAAACCTTAATGGTATCTCTCTAAGAAATTTGAAAGTTATGCAGTTAATTCAGACCTATAGTAGTAACATCAAATGTCAGTGATATTTGGTCTAAGTAACTTAATGAATAGCATATTTAATTTGGTTTGTTAGTATATTTGTTTGTTTATATCTCTGTGTTGTATTCCTTTTGATTTTGTAACATATCCGTAGGTCCTATGTGCGTTTATTTTCGGCAAATTGTATGTAAGTTTCTGAAATGAAAATGCCAATGAAAGATTAACAAGGTGATTTCCTTAAAACTTTCGCATTTTTTAAAGAGAGTCAAAATTATGTAAATCCGTTGTAATAACTAAGCATAAATATAACTAAGCATAAACTCTCATGGCGATTTTGTACAACTTCCCGTTTCAATTGTGAGAAAAACAATTTTGATAAACTGCCGTGGCCGATGTTATTCGTTAGCGATTTTGAAAGTATTCATTAGTGTTTTAGTTCCGTTATTTTTCCGATGATTGTCCGATATCGTCCTTGTCTGACCGGCCATTTTCGTACAGCCGATATTCGGAATGTATTCCTGACATTCTCATAAAACCCTGCCAACTTCAAATGGTTGTTGTTGTCGAATAAAAGTCTTCACAAACGAAATTAAAAATCGTAATTAAAGGTTTTTATGGCCACATTCTGAACTTTACCAGGGCGCTGTATCATTTTATCTTATCCATAGTTTTTATAATATTTTCAGGTAAACCTGGGAAAAAAACTCTATACAAGTAGGTTCATCAAAAGTTTTAAGGAAAACCCCTTTAAAACTGTGTGTTAGTAGTGAAAAGCAAAATGTATCCATATAATTATGCGTATCCTTTAAAAACTTTGGCGAAAACGTCATTAGATTGCTGACCGTAAATCTAGCAAATGGGATAAATACTAGCCAAATACTAGTGAGCTAGGTTACATCTTACAGGAAGAGTTAGGTTCATGCAATTTAATATAGATATATGATTCTATAATAGCTACCAGCCACCAAGGGAACGTATCACGAGGAAACATACCGTTATATATCCCAGACATCTAGACAAAGCTCCAGTATTTCTGCTGTTGTCGACACTGAGATAATAGGAGGTAAACAACGTTTACATAATTGTATATAAACAAACTTAGTGTCACAGATTACTTTTAACTATTTTTTATATAATTGCAGTCTACAAACGTAGAAAGAAGTCAATTATATTAACATTTTTTAAATGAACTTGTGTTAAATGTTTCGCTACTTATTGTTGTTTTGTTATGATATAAGTTAAAGGCTATGTACCGGGTCGGTTTAATGGAGGTAGGGAATTTGACATGATCTTATCAACATCACACCACGAGTCCTGATGAGGGCTGGCCACATAACTATTCAGACTAAGGCATTTATTTAGATTTTACCAAATGCACAGAGCAGTTTATGGCCTTTGGGCATTCTTATCTGCTAGTGTTTAGTTGCAGTCACATCCTGTCCCCCAGCATGTGTCCTTTTTAGGGGAGAGTGGGGATCTCATATAGCAGGCTTAAATACCTTAAACCTTTCGGCGCCTTGTACCTGGGCAAAATCTTGTTTTACATACAAAACATGTCTAACAAGTAACTGATGACAAATTTATACAAAATGTAGATTTGCAAAGAAAACCAGTCACATGCTGCACATCCAGTCCCAGTGTCCATACTGTTGTTACTAAAGCATAGTGTGTTGACTAGCAAAACAAAGCCTAGCATAACACAGCCTAGCATTGAAGCTGAAGAGCAGTGTGCTTATATAATATACACAACAACCCTTATATCCTACAATCTATAACCTGAACCATACACATTTATCACACAGGATCATCATGTTTAACAATTTTAGACAAGTATAAATTTTCAACAATCCTTATATACCTCTTTTTTCTATATAATAATTATTTGTTTTCTCAACAGATTTTGACGAGCGCGTGGTCATAAACTGGAAAAAGGCTGTCAAACAAAGAAAACCTCCCCGCGGTATCCGGCCACGAGGCAATCTTCTGTGGCACAAACAAAGTCGAATGGCACTACCTCCAAAACGTAAATATTTAAATCATTTTAAAATTTAAAAGATCATTAATCGCATAAATCTACGGAATCCAATTAGGGTCAACGCATTTGTTCAAGAGCTACTCTATGAAGCCGCGTGAAAGAAGTGTAAAAATCCCTGAAAAGTCATTGAAGATCATGTAAAAAGATGTGATATTCAACAAGTGCATTATCGTATCTTTTGTTGGCATCCACAATTACAGAAAAGAAAAACACGCAAAGGTGTCGCGGTACTCTGTCGAATCTTTAATCCTCACTTACATAGATTCAACGATTTGTGCAAATAGGGTGTACCATTTCATTGCCACCTGTAGAGTGCGATTTGATACAAGTTTACAAGGTTACGCGTTTTATAAAAATCAATTTCCATAAGGCAGTTTGTCCTTGAGGACATATAACATACATACAAAACATAACTGACAGTACAAAACATAACTGACAGTACAAAACATAACTGACAGTACAAGACATAACTGACAGTACAAGACATAACTGACAGTACAAGATGCATATTATGCAATACATATATGCTAAATATGTTCATATGTTTTAGATGATGTTCACCCTATTTTACATATTGATTATCAACACTTATGATCGGTAACATAGCATGTAATACATACGAGTATAACCTATATATGTTCATATGTTATCGATGCTATTCACCTGATTATACACATAAGCCAACATTACTGACATGTAAGACATATGAATTTATATGGAATACAATCATGTATATCTACATGTTTTATAAACAAACAGTACATACGCATATCAAAGCACTTAATAGAGCCATATTTAGAGTTTACAAATTTGATTACGCACTGTTTAAGATTTTAAAATACTTGTCATGAAAATTTTGATGCGATGTATATGCTGCTGTAAAAAATGGTCCTCATGGTAAATATAAGAATAAGTAAAATTTAAACAACAACAAAAACAAGAAATATTTGCACCCTTTCATATTCAACTATGGATCAAACAACCCCCAAAGCCCAAAATTAGAATTAGGGGTTAATTAAGATATACATGTGCAGTGTTACTTCATTGATCTCTTTTTCTAGATAGTTTCAAACATTGGAAATATATATTTCTATATACATAAATCACAGTGCATACACAATCAGTGTTTTCCTTTAGAATCAAAACATCGATCATCAATATGTCTGAACAAGCAAATAACTAAAATAAACAGCGAACAAGAACATTGCAACCGCTTCGACCATGTCTCTGACGTAAGTATGAGGCAGAATACAGAATTGAATGAACAATATTTTTTATAATACATGTACATGTCACACATAATGAGATTTCTATTGACCAATTCCTTGAGGAAACCCGCGCAAGATGATGTCAATAGTAGTATTACACAACTTAAAAGGAATACAATTGAATTGGAGTCAGTTATGTTAGTCCAAGTAAAATATTTCTATCGATAGAAAAGACAGAATATGATTATACATTTAACCAAAACACCCACGGAGAAATTCGATTGCCGATGCAAGAAAACATTCAACAATAAAATTGAGTCATTATACACAGCGTTGAAGTTAAAATATACTTAATGTTACGGATAATAACATATCTTTTATATCACATAATTAATTGCTTTTGTTGTTATATATATAATTTCATTTCTAGATTGTAAGAGTTATACAAGTTTGTTCACGCATGCCCTATTCCAAAAATAACGCGTATTATACTTTTTTCTTAAATCAGTATATAGTTTGCACTCACAAATACTCATGTAAATATAGAATAAGCACGTTAAACATAGACCCGATCGTTCGTTACTTTGGTGAAAATACTGAAGTATTGTAATTACGGTACAAACAAGCGGAAGCTCTGTTTTAGCCCACAGGAAAGGTACTTATCGGGGATTTCATTGTTGTGGAATTATCATGGGGCATGAAAGAAGATCGAGCCTATGACCTATGACAGAGGTGACAGAGATAAATCTAAAGAACTGGAAGTTCAAGAGAGTGCCGTCTCATTTATTTTTTACATCAGATTTATTTATTATAGTCAATATTTAGGGAGCTTTCCCAATCCGACATAGCTTCAACGTCGCTGACCTACGTCAGCTGTTTGTGCAAAATGACAGCAACATGACTCAATATTTGTTCGTAATAGAGGTTATGGCAAATTTGAACCTAAAATCAACAATATGCTAGTACATGTATTTTACATATTATAAATATAATTTGATATTAATATCAACTTTATTTGCAATAAACATTTAAGAAAAAACTGACAGCAACTTTTTACGAACTTATCGGAACCACTCTATGATATATACTGATGGCTACATTTCTTACCATAAGGAGCATCATTAAGCTGATATGGTGCTACACTGTTGGCCATTTGAAAGAAAAATGATTATTGTCTTCAAGTTGTTTAAATTCTTCAAAGACTAACAAAATAGTATGTAATTTCTTTCCATTATGACAATGACTAATCAGGTTACTTTTTTGTACAGCATGTGCCAGCAATCCTTGTAAAAACAGTGCCACCTGTGATAATATCGGAGGAAGTTATTCTTGCATTTGTGTTGATGGATATACAGGGACACATTGTGAAACAGGTATAGGCTAACCAATGACTTTGTGATAATGTAACATGTCGATATTGATTCGAAATTACTTAAACAATACTACCTTACTACGTGTCAAGCGGGTTTTATTGTATTTTTTCCCAAAACCATTGAGTTTAATAAATTCATTGCATACGTATATTATTGCACAATAGGTCCAGTCCTTCTTGAATGAGGAAATGTAGTTAGAAAGATTATGTGCATTAATAACAAGATTCTTAAAGTCGTGACAAAACCTTGTATTAACATTTCGAAAAGCTGGAATGTTGATTGTTTCAACTGATATCAATCTTTCTTATCAAAGGGAATTCACTATTGGGAAGTGCAACCAAGATTTGGCCACGCAATCCAACACGAGTATAAATATATTGAGGTTTAGTCTGCTTGGATATGTTATAAAGTTTGAATTGAGCCATCGATATGTTCATGAACGGTAAATTGTAGTTTCATGATATTCAGACAAACATAGTATGTGTAAATATACGGACTAAGTATATATTGCATAGTTTTCACAAATCAAAGGAAAGAAGTTCTATCTGATCTTCTTGGTCAAATATGTAGCTGGTAATAAAACTACGCTTATACATTCTGGCCTTACACGCAGTTTGAATGTTGGATACTATTGGTTCAATTCATCTAAATTCAAACTTTATTGTTTGCAACGATAAACTTTTAGCAACTATAAAACAAAAATCTTAACATAAAGAATTGACCATTTACCTTTTTAGTTTAAAGTCCAGACATAGATTATTTATACCTCTAGGTCTGTAATAGTCATATCAGGATCTAAATATTGTCTATCATTTTGGACACCATCATTGCTCTCAATTTGCCTGGGTTTAAGTTAGAGTTCCTTGTTTGATCTATTTCTCTACTGAAAGAACTGTAACATATGTTGTTATAACTTGTAATCCAATCCACTTGCAAATGTGCAACATGTATAGCTTGTAATGTTAAATTGTCTACGTATATGTAGCATTTGCAGCAAAATATTATTAAACTAAGTTTTCTTTTACATTCATGAGGATATGTAGAGATGAAACACCAGTTAACGTTGCTGTAGATAAAATACACACTGTTTTTGTGTAAAACATTTTCCCAAAGACATCCAAGATTTTAAACGACATTAGGTTCGTAATGCCAAGGGTCTAAGACATTTTTCTAAAGTTGAGTTTTATATGAGTCATATTCTTTTTATATATCATTCTGTAATTGTTCAGAGTAAATCATAGATGTCTGATTCTATTAAAGGACATAAGCACAAGTTCGTCAGCGAATAGCAAAGTGCATATATTTTTCGCCGTTTGAAATTAAGCAATACCTAAAAGATTAATATGTTCAGTTTAAGTGTTAAGTTGATTAACCGTTGCTCGAGTGATAAACTTGATATAACTGAATCTAGCCTTCAGCACATCAAGTATATTTACATTTAAATACCCTTCTGCAGAAAGTATTTTTCATAATTAATTTCTCATTTATTTTTATATTTTGTAGATATAGACGAATGTTC
>JAULCC010328012.1:0-11857 GCA_032358795.1 Nuttallia obscurata | reverse complement strand
ATTGGGCTGTTGTCTATTATGATGTAGTTTACACATACATAATTTGGGTCATCAAACCACAGAATAATGCTTGATGACACATAGTGACATACAAAACCTGGGTTTAACTTACCCACAAAGAAAAATCATAATAGAACTTGATATGACACAGGAGTGCTTTCCCTTTGTGAATGTAAAACATGAATATATATATTTTTAAAGGGGGAAATGTCAATCTAAAAATGAATGTGTTTTGTAATCAAATTAACAACACAGTAATCACCCAGGAGCCCAAAATGAATACTTAACCATTCATTGTATGGGGGTAGCCTAGTCGTAGTAGATACAGTAGTTATTACTCATCCATGCAGAAAATATATACAGTTATGTTAAAATCACAGGAGGAACAGGTATGTGTGTACTGGTGTAGTCTTGATAAAAGCACTTGATCCTCCATTAAAAAACATTTCAGACAGGTCATAAAAGTCTACATTTACATTGGCTATGAAATAAGCCACAGGAAGCAAACACAATAACGTTTAATTGTGCATGCACTGACAATGAGAAGGGCTGGTTCAAACCAGACTAGTTATTGCAATTTTGTCCTAATCCAACCGACTGTGACATAAACAGTGAGGTCATATCAGAATTAAATCATCAAGACCACTTAATTATACTTTAGGTATAGTTTTACTAAACATAAAAAGTAAGCCATTAATATGTAAACAAATTAAATACCTAAATTGAAAAGGTGGAAACCATTACTGTTTATCATATTTTATATGAAAATTCAAGATGTATAAGTCAATCATGACTTTGTTATTTCCTTTAATGGAATTCTCTGTATGTATATTTTGGATGGATTAGACCATTTCAAAAAAAAAAAGTTAAAACTTTCAACTTAAAAGACAGACTGTCACTCAAAAATTGTAAAAACTCCTATTATTTCCCAGTGATGAACGGAATTTTCATATTTGCTGTATGGATATGCATCAGGGGCTTCCTTGGCTAAGTTGTTATGGTCATTGACTTGCAATCTCTCATTAACTCTCTCCCATGTGGGTTTAAAATTCAGCCTTATTTAATTTAGTTTTATTTAAACTCCCATAATGCATGTAGTTATGGCCTTGACATGAACATTTATAACACCTGCCTCCTGCCCGCGTGTCTGAACTATGACATCTTCAATACAATAATCAGGATTTTCAACTAAAAAATATATCTGGTTAGGTCATAAAATACTCCTTGGTAAATAAATCTCTTGAACATCTGCACTTCAAATAAATCAAGATTTTACAATCCAAGATCTGAATAGTAACCTTTTTATTGTTTCTATGGTTCAGTTATTATAATTGTTCTGTAATTATATTTTCTCTCTGAAGTTTGCTTTGCCTGGACCATCAGATTTTTCTTGACAGAAATTGCATCCTACATGTGCATCACTCTATCCAGGTGTATAAATGGACACCTGTGAATGTGTAAGCCAAAATGCAGTGGCTTCAATCTGCGCCATCAGTAACGGCCAACTCCAAAGAATCCTGGTCTGGCCACTTCAGATTTTTAAAGTGAGGAAGCCTTCCAGCTGTCTTGCAGTAGGTCAGTGGTTCTACCTGGGTGCACTCTGTGCCTGAAGTAGTGTACACCCCCCCAAGAAGACGTTGAATTCCTAATATGCTGATTCTAATCTGCAATTGACTTACTACATGATTTCTTAGTAGAAACCTTGCTGTTATATAACTTTCTGTCTTTAAAATAGAAAATGAGCTTAATTGTCATGAGACTTTGCATAATATGGATTATAAGGCAAAGATAGGATATACTAAATCCAATTCTATCATTTGGTTTTATTTCTTCCTGTGGTTGAAAATGTGATAATTTAGGATGATACTTAAAACAATAATACACACCATATTTTTTAAATATCATAAAGTACAAAATTCTGTAACACTCATATAGCAGTATATATTGTAAAATCTGCAGTTTAAGTTTGTAGTCAAAATTACAAACCAGCTAAATAAATTTCCTGCACAGTCCTAATTTTCTAAAACGACTTCACGTTTCATTTAATATCCTTGGAGGATTCGGCCTTTGTTTACTCAATATTTCTAGATTGAACTACCAAAGGTAAATTTCACTTAACATCCAACTCCAAGCAATTCAGGATAACAAGTCTGTAAACCTTGCACTTGTTTTTCAAAGGGCTCTATTTACAATCTTCAAAGAATAGAATGGCAAAAGATCAAATCAGAGCTACTTGTGCAAGTTACATCATTAGTGTCTAATCTAGGATTTGAAAACAAGTGTGTGTATTGGGCGTGTGTGTGTGTGTTGTTTATGTTAAAAAAAATTGATTCTATCAACAAATTGATTGATACACCCCCCCCCATTCCCTCTTTCTCTGTTCAGGAATGATTCAGTTAGGATATAAGTGATTAGTCATCAAACATCCTACACAGAATGATACAAAATTTGATTTATGTTCCTTTTTATATTCAGTGACAATCACTTAACAATGTACAATTTCTGATTATTTGCATGAAAATCAGTAACAGACAAAATTAACAAATAGGCTAGTTTTTCATAATTCCTAATATCTCTATAACAAACTTTTCCTGAAGTATTTGCTTACTGATTTATACATAGGATGACACAATGTACAACTTTTCCATAATCTGAATTCCTTCACAATTGCCGCCAGAGCCTTTAAAGCGACTGAACATCAAATTTGGTAAAAAAATTCAGAAGTTTTAAATCATCTGCCAAAGTTTGTAAATACATGTATGAAAATAACATGAGTGCAAGAGGTTTCAGGATGAAACTCTTTACAGTTATTGTGAACTTTTCACATAAAGTCACTGAAACCATGCTGAAAGCATCTACACAGTACACTTTGACGAACCTTAAACAGGGTAAGTTTTAGAGGTAAAACTACTATTTTTGAGTGACTTTTTGTAATTATTACCACAAGTATCACTTCCAGTCATAGTGCATTCATTTTTCCGGAATAAATCTCAATATATGCAACAGTTTTCATATATTCAATTATCTTAGGCCATATCTGGAGAGCAGTACTTAGCTTTAACACATATTGTGATCTTGATATGGTCCTAGGAGATCATATCAATATGGGTGGAGAGACAGTACACCTATATGTATGGAGACCTGAAAATCAGTTTGAACACTCAAGGATGTATTGTAATAACGCTCATAGATACAGTAATTATATCATGTTCATTTTTAAAGGACATTGTTTTATTCTCTGTACATGTATTAATGAACAACCTTGTTATACTTCCTGTATCAATGTATATATGTACATCTCATGATTGTCCAAAATTAAGTTCATTTTTTAATGGCCCAAATTAATATCTATGTGAGAATGTTTGTACATGTTAACTTGCATACATGTTCACAAGCATGCATGTGTATGCTTATGTTAAAATGTAAATTTCTCTTAGCCATTAAAGCTCCAATTATAATGTAATTGTACAAACCCCATAACTTATGCCCGACACAGACTGTCTCTGCTTCAGATTTGTTTCGCCATCCAGGTTCATTGTCTCCACATGGCAGATTCCTGTTTTGTCAGAGGACTTCAGCAGCATGAGATCTGCAGGGATGATTTCATTGCATGAAAGATGAATGATGTCACCCACATGCACTTGGCACCACTCCCTTGACTGAAATCCATTCCCTTCTCCCTCACTGGAAACAGAAACATGTGTAGATAGATTAAACATCCATAGCACATATTTTATCTCTAATACATCTACTAAAACAAAACAGAGTTAAATGGAATTTCAGAAAAACACAATAACTCCAACTGGCATTTAAAACAAAAATTGTATCAGTTCAATCTCTGACACATTTTATTTTCCATGATTTTAATGACATCATACCAGCCCAAACTAAACCATCAAGATAACAAAAACATTCTCATAGTGAAAAACCTATTTTTTATCCATCCATCACATTTTAAGAAATTTGTATCAACAGTACAGAAATTTGTATCAAAAGTATGTTACCTAACAAGTAAAGATATATCGTTATATCAGAACAAAACTGATGAACTTTTAAGTTTGAAGTAAATATTTCAAACTTTTGTTCAGAAAAATCTTGTTTAATAAATTTACTTTTTTCATTAACACACTAGACTTTACTTAGATCCACAGTTAAACAACTGTCATTCTTTTGCAATTCAGTATGTTAGTCTAAGTGAAGTATTTCATAAAACCAAATATATTTCCTCCTGATTGTAGTTTCTCTCAAACACTTGTGAAATTCAAAAATACCTCATTAGACTAGTCTTTATAGTGGAAGTACTCAGACTGCTTTGCTATCAATTAGCTCATACTCTATGCAACTGTTAATTATACTGCAATTCATATTTTAAGTTTTAAAGCAATTAACACATATTTTGTCAAGTACCAGTAGTTCAAACAAACAAGACCTTTTAAGAGCATTATATCATTCCCCATGAGCACCACTTTGTCAGGAACCAGTGAACGATTAGAACTAGCTTAGAACTCCAGTTAGCAGTCAGGCAAGTTTTTTTTTTTATCAAGGTCAGTAACCTTGACTGTTAACCGTCAGATGACAATAAATCAACAGTGGCCATCTACCAGATTCTAAACTTCCTGCTGAGTTTGAGGACCGTAGGTTCAGGAATAATTTAGTTATCATAATCATTTATAAATCTGACGAAAAAAGGGTTTACACAAGGTGATTATAGATAACCATGCATTTGTTATGGTACTTTTGGTGCTAAATATAGCCCAGCATCTGCTGTTGAAATTTGGTGTTTTAGGCATGTAAACTAATGCTTAAATAGACATGTTAAAGAAAAATCAGAGAATTTTTTAGTATCTTCACCAACTACAACTTAGAAATCTAAATCAAAGTCCAATGTTGAAGGATCTGCTTCCAATCACAATTAAACGGCAACATCTCATCTCTCATCAAGTTAGCTGACAAATACCCCTATTGTGAGTTTCAGATGAAAAAAAATATGGGCTGGTATTCGGCCTTGAAAATAGTTCATGAAATGTTCTATTTTTATTTCAGTGGGAAAATACAACCCATTTGTCAGTAGTAATACAAAAAAACACAGACACATGTAGTCTGAAGATCATATCAATTGGATGATGGATGTTTCATGACCCATTCCATTTTGCACCTGATGAATCGCTACCTAACCGGTAGAAATTTTGCTTCCCAGGTATTTCGTACTCAAGTAATATAAAAAAAATTACCGAGGTTATGTTGGTTTATGATTGTCAAAAATTATTTTTTATATAATTTGTTTACAAAAGTTTTTAAGGATGTTATTCCAAATACAGTAATTTAAAACTAATTTTGTTTGAAGTTCGTGAGTAAATAATCAATCAGTAATAGAAGTTATATGGATTAACAACTTTACAGGAGAGAAATACAAAATCATGAGCGAGTTTATTTTGTTGAAGAATTTAAGTAATTAAACTATACATGTGTTTGCACTAAAAAGTGTTAATTGAGTTATATAATGAAGCTTATTATAAATCTTATGTTTTTCTCATGTTTTCTTTAGACATAATGTGTAACCCATATTGGGTAGCAAATCATCTAGGGCCGACAAAATCTCAGAAAATCTTGCTTGTCCACTGACAACGTCACAAGTAACCTAGAAAATTTACTTGTTCGTTTATTTGATGTGAACATTTACTGTAACAGATGTGTAATAAAAGAATAAAACTATATATTGCCTATCTTCTTACTTGAATTAACAAAAAATTTTCAAGTCTTCTCTTGAGTTGCACGACAAAGGACGTTTAGACCATTGTATATAACTACCTTAAGGATCCTAACCATAGGAAACCTAGACAGAACCCCCACATATCCAAAAATTTGCCAGTGAATTGTTACATTTAGACGGATTATTATATGATAATTACAGGTCAATATATTTCTTTGTCTTCTACTTGAGGGTACTTAAAGGTATAATTAATTTCATGGAATGCACTGCTCACGTGTAAAATAGAGCTGCAAGTTTTTCGCAATTTTGCCATACCAGACATTGTTAAAAACAGCAGTAAAGCTGGCCATTATCAAGCATTGTCCGTTGAAACTGTCTCTCTTTTTTCTCTTAATTCTTCGAAACTGAACATGTGCTTACAGGGCTTTCCTTCTCAACATCTCCTTCAGGCTCTATTTTGCCCAAGAGCGATTGTAAATCTGTTTGTTTCGACGTTTTCATCAATATAAAATTTACTGTTTAAAAGTAGCGAAAATGTTAGAGGGCTCTGAAACTATCATTTCAACCAATGAAATACACCCTGACGATTGGACAATTCCTGGAGGTATGTACTAGCCAGTGCTCACATAATGAGATCTATAATTCTATTATTAGATGCAGGTAAAACCAAAGTGTCTGGCTAAAAAAAATTTTAACGAAGCGCCCCCACTTATCGCTTGCATATTATTTACGATGAATGTGCATTTTTTCTGTGCATTGTTTTATCGAGTTGTGCTTATACAAGGAATGCAGTAAGGTAAAATTTTGGAACATATGTCAATTTTAATTCGTCCACGGACAAGTACAAGGATAAGATTCAGTTGTCCAGAACTGCAAATGTACGACTTGGACAATTGACTTTG
Organism: Nuttallia obscurata; assembly: GCA_032358795.1. Lineage (NCBI taxonomy): Eukaryota > Metazoa > Mollusca > Bivalvia > Cardiida > Psammobiidae > Nuttallia > Nuttallia obscurata. Next base: position 5,245 of record JAULCC010328012.1, on the reverse strand, counting down.
CCAGCCCTGATCTGGCTGCAAAACCTACGTGGTAGCGAATGGTATCAGGTAATGAAACGGTAGGTCCATAAATCATCTTAATGCACTGACAGACAAAAAGAGCAGTCTAGTTTTCGAACCACAGTGCAGTCCATGTTCTACAGAAAGAAACACTCTCATATAGTTAAGTTAAAACATATGGGAACAAATATGATTTTCTGAGGAAAAATAGTGTTAGTTTGCATAGGGCCCCTAATTTTAGAAAAATGGCCTCTTTTCTTAAGGTATTTGGGCCCAATGGGCCCCCTCATGGACAAAACTAGAATGAACACTGAATATCTGCTTGTATTACGTGAGTATGAACAATACCATTATAGGTAGTGTGACATACAATGGTTAGGAGGAAAATCATCAGGAGCAAAACATTCATTATCCTGTAAGAAAAGTTATACTATTAGTAATCATACATACCTTCCTTTGGTGTATACACGACACATTGAGCCATTTACTTTTTTGTCCGACTTAAAACGTCTAAAGTCTTCAAATGCATCTTTAACTGCTGTCACTGTTAACACAAACACTATTGGTACCATGGCAATTTCTTTACCAAATGCTTGTACTTGGGGTACCCAGTTCAAGGCAACAACCATTAAGAAATATAAATTTGCAAATCGATGAAACTGTTCAAATAAATTCTTTGGTAAAAATGTTATTACAGAATATTTTGTGGTTTTGATACGATTTGATGCAAATTCTCTGTTTGGGTGATACTTTGATTTTTCTGGCATTTCACAGATATGGTTTGGTACAACCACTCTGTATTTTGGACCAGATTTGTTCGTCCTATTGAACATATTTCCCATTTTGAATATTTTGCTGAATTATATCACAGATACAATGTGTAAATTTATTTGGAATTTCAGCCAAAAAAAACGCTGAATAATCCTTTCAAATTAATGCAAATAAATGTATTTGATCTTTAAAGACAGATTTAAAGTTTGACAAGAAATGTGTTTCCTAGAAACAACCAAACAAACCACTACATCCTGTTACATCATCGTGGTTCATGTACTTGTCAGCACCATTTAAAAATCAAGTTCAATCTTAATCGAACACAGCAAGCGAAATTTCTATTTAATTGTTTTATTATATTAATATTTCGATGAATTATTGGCTAAATCGCCCTCACAGCTCCAACGTGACTTGAAAAACTGAAAGTCCTAAATTTTCACCTGGAATTTTGCTGTCGATAATTTCCAGTCCTGAAACACTAAACGGGTTTAATCTAATCCACCATTTTCTTAATTTAACTTTTACGTAACTTAATCCATGTATTGAAATCCATTTCAACAGCCTATCTTATTGTAAAGTTTCACCATTTCACTGTCAATTCTTTGTAAACACAGAAAAAAACAAAATGACGTTGGTGACGATTTGTGCTATGTGTAAACACTTCTGATTGGGTAATACAAAATATTAACCAATTGAAAAGTGTGTTATTTCATGACACACATATGTTAGACAGACTGGTCTTAGTAATGGGAGACTATCGATAGGATAGGTATAAAAGATATCACTCTATAAAATAGAAGGAAAAACTCGGAACTGACGGCATTCTTTATTCCAAAAGATATTCTAATGGTATTGGTATCAAATGAAAGCTAAAATCACTGACTTGCAATGGATGTATAAAATGATATACTTTATCGAAGATAAATTAAAAAAACTATAATGTTCAAAATCGACATTTTTCCTCATGAAAAATTTTGGTCCACATTGTTACGGCCCTTAGTCTACAAACAAATATATACATTTTATAACAATTGCATACTATAAATACTAATAAGTAATTAAAATGGAATATATAGAAGATCTTACATTAGTGTTTATTCAATATAATTTTTACGAAACGAGTTGACTAAAAACAGTATGACACGAGCCTTGGCGAGTGTCATATTATTTTAGTCAACGATATTTAGTAAACACGAATATAAGAGTCTATTTCATAAAGAGGAAATACAAGAAAATTGCACAAAAATGCACACTGAGCGCGTTTTATCAACCGGTTTCAATTTATATTTATGAAACTAGTTACATATGATTATTATGTCACTGCTTTATGTCACCCCAGAAGCCAATTATGTGATTAATCAAGAATGATGTGCGAATGGTTTAACTGAATATAGGAATAGCTGGTTACATAATGTATTGATGATTTTTTGAAGCAAAGAAGAAAGAAAAGGATACACACAGAGGGAAAATCGTAGATTATAGACAGAAAGATAAAAAAGAAAGACACATAAATATAATGAAAATTGCGAAAGGGGGATAAGAAAAAGAATACTATCGAAAATGCAAGCAGTTTAAAATATTGGTAGTATGCAGATGTCTTGATTATGGGCTGGCTATCTTCCTTAGTAAGAATCTGCCGAGTGAATAAAAGCAATCTATAGGTGTCACGAATCCATATGTATGTAATTCCTGATGTTTGCCTCACTATTACACATTTCAGTTTCGTTGGTCAAACTAATCAAAATTATTAACCATTTTCAAACACTTTGGTCATTTTTTTTAAGTAGTGGACATGCAGCTCTTTGATAATAACGTTACACGTATCTGTTAGTCATGCATTAAATTACCATATAAAAGTAGGCCTCGCTAGGTTTTTACATTTATAGAATGCTGTAGTTGATGTGTTTATTTATTCTTTATATTCTACATAAGAAACACCGATATAAATCAGAAATGTTCAGCAGTCTCTTCTTCGTGAGAACATGGACACAATGGATACTTCTGTAAGCTGTTTCTTGTAAAGATTATTAAAGTTACATATGCATTTATTTCTCAATTTTGCACGTGCTTTTACGATTTCCCATCAATATCTTTCAGAACCTGGGGGCCTCCGTGGCCGAGTGGTTAAAGTCGTTGACTTGCAATCTCTCAGTCCCTCAGCGCTGTCAGTTCCAATCCCGGTTGGACACTTCGGATTTTTTTAAGTGAGGAACATTCCAGCTGGCTTGCGGTAGGTCGGTGGTTCTTCCCGGGTGCAGGCTGTGCCTGAAATAGTTTATAGACGTCCCCCGGGGTCTTCCTCCGCCTGTAATGAGCTGGACGTCGCGATATGATTGAAATACTGTTAAAGCGACGTTAAATTCCGAAATAAATAAATAAATAAAGCATGCAAAATATAGGGACAGATTAACCAGTTTTTGATATATTACCAATAGACATTTAAACGAAGACAGTTACTCAGAATTTCAAATATTTTGGACCTGACCATTATTAAGGCGTATAGAGAAAGAATTATTATATATGATTATTTTTTTTTAAAAGAAGTTCGATAGGGTACATTGGTATATAATATTAAACACATCCCTGAAAGCTTATTTAGAGACACAGACCGCGTAAGTGAGTCTTGTGTGACAATTTTTTACAGTTTCCTTATTCTTTAGAGTCTTTCTAGAGAATCCGAGTAGCCTTGTGAACACCCATTCCAAACAAATGAGGCATGTTGAAGAACAGGCGAACATGAATATAAAACATATATTTGGTTTGGTGCCCTTCTATTAAGAGTTTGAATTTCATTTTGCCCATGAATATTTAGCTATTAATTTGGCAGCTGGTTTATTAATGGCGTCTATGTGTTTTTCCTTTGTCCATTTTGCTCAATATTAATCTTAGATGTTTATTATTGTAAACTAACTTTACAGTTGTGTTTTCAAACAAGAGATTTGGTAATTGATATAATTTTTGAAAGGGATATCCCTTAAACTTTCACGTTTTTAAGTGTGTCAAAAGTTTGTATATTCGTTGTTTGTGTAACTAAACATAAAATCATCTAGAAACTGTAGAACGTCCTTCTACTTCAATGTCGATAAACGATCATGGCCGATGTTATTCGTCAGTGTTTTAGTTCCGTTACATCCCGATGTTTTTTTCCGATATCGTCCGTGTCTATACGGCCATTTTCGTTCAGTCTATTCACATGCGCCGATAATCGGAATCTGTTCCGGACTTTCTCGTAAACCCCCGCCAAATCCAAATGTTGCTGCTGTTGTTGTTGTTGTTGAATAAAAGTCTTCAAGATAAACGAAATTTAAAAATGTTTTTATGGCCATATTCTGAACTCTTCCAAGGCGTGATATCATTTTTGTCGAGCCCGCTTGCTGTGAGCTCGATATAGCCGTCACTTTTTTTGTTCGATGTCTGTGCGTCCGTGCGTGCGTCCGTCCGCGCGGCCGGATTTTGCTTGTACGGGCAGTTACTTCATAATGGGTTGACAGGTTTTAATATAAATTGGCACATGTGTTATCCTTGTTGAGACGGTGTGTTACCCGCAAGAATCATTTTGATACCTCTAAAGGTGTGGTAAAACTTTGAGGTCAATTAAAGATCAAATTTGGTCAAAATTATATTTGTCTGGACTCAAACTTCACCATAAATAGACGTATTTTAAAATAGCTTGGCACAAATGTTAACACTGATAAGGCGGAGTGTCGCGCGAAAAAATCATATTTATACCATAAAGGTTTGGTAAAAAATAAATGTCAAAGGTCAAGATAGGGTCAAGATTATGTATGTCCGGGCTGTAACTTCACCATGGATGGATAGATTTTAGAAAAACTTTGCACATAATTTTGTTTACCTTGATGAGACGGAGTGTCACGAGGAAGAATGTAATTGAAACTTTAAAAAGATGTGGTCAAACTTAAAGGTCTAAGGTCAAAATAGGGCCATAGTTATGTTTGTCCGGGCTTCAACTTCATCATGGATGGATGGATTTTAAAATAACTCAACACAGAAGTTAACATTGATGAAACAAAATGTCGGACGGAAGAATCACATTTATTCTTTAAAAGGTGTGGTCAGAGATAAAGGTTAAAGGTCAAAATTGGTGGAGATTATGTTTGTCCGGGCTCTAACTTCATCATGGATGGATACATTTTAAAATAAATCGGTACAAATGTTAATATTGATGAGACGGAGTGTCACGCGGAAGAATCACATAAATGTCTTAAAAGGTGTGTCAAACTTTGAGGTCAAAAGTCAAAACTGGTCAAAATTATGTTTGTCCGGGGTCCATTTAGAATCATCATTCTCCGGACAAGACAATGATGCCCTTTCGGCAACATATGTCTAGTTATATTATTCATAGTATTTTTGATACTTTCAAAAAAGGGGAAATCTGAAAAAACTAATAGATCTATCAAAACCTTTAAGGAAATCCTCTTTAAGACTACTTTAACACATGTGGGAAAATATTGTT
>JAULCC010327901.1:0-11857 GCA_032358795.1 Nuttallia obscurata | reverse complement strand
CTATTCAGCAGGTTTTTGTTCGTGCTGTGGAGATGGTAAAATAGTCACTTGCATGAAGATTGAACTTTAGCAAGTTTAGGATAACCTTAGCGAGGAAAAAAAAACACACACTATGTCAGGAGTATTAAGTTTCTTTCTAGCGTGTGAAAAATCGATTGATTCTAATTGCTGTAATGTATATAGGTAATTGTGTTCCTCTGTTTTATATTGTATTTCCAATTTTTGTTGTTTTTTAAGTCTTATTTAGTCACGGGGAGGTAATGTTTCGGCAGTATGACTGAGCAAGTTTAGAAGACCCACTTTAGTCTGTTTTCTCATATTAAAATACCGAGTCTGGAGACTGAATTGAAACAACTCGTTGTTGTTCGTGATCGTTATAATTGCCTGGCGACAAACATTACATTAAAATTCAAGTTTGACTTGAGACTCGATGGCGCAATAGTGTAGCAGATGTGGTGTTCGCCTTGGGCTCAGTAGGTTGAAGGGGGCTCTTGACCCCAAATAAGTCTAACTCTGAAACATAATGTCTGAAACAACACCTGACACAGTCATTTGAATTCAACAAACACTCATATAAAATGGGTACAAACACTTGATAAAGACGTATTTGTTATCCTCAGGAGTAATCTCCCGTCGTTGTTCTATTGTAAAGTAAACAAATCTTATACAAGATGGAGAATGAATCGTACTATTCACGGACATTTTGGAGCAGACGCGCTCGATTCGAGAAAATTAAATATGTTTTTCTAACAATACATCTTTTCATATTCAGTGGTTTGACCATCTTGTTTCACGCCTAAATAGTTCAGGTGATATGGCGACTTTTCAAGCTTTTTCATGGTGGAGAAATACACCATGTACACCCTGTGTAGAACCACCGACATTCCGAATGCTAGCTGGATAGATTTGTTGATTGTGTTTTTACATTCATTTAAACCCATCAGCGGAGGGAAGCGTGTTTGCTGATTTGCAAGTTTCGGAGATAGAACAAAACGCACACTGTAAATCAGTCGTTAAGCATTTTGCACTACAAACGGCAAGGACGGACGTTCAAATACAAACTGTTTGTACAGTGCTGACTATAGGTGTCAACTTTGATTTAAAAAAACATGCAGTCATAAACTGAATTCAAATAATTCACCTAGATAACATTTACTTTTTTTCACTCTTTTCACAGACTGCTCCACTTACAACTAAAATTTAACGTACATTCCGTGCGGATATTTGAGCACGGTAATGAGGCGTTATGTTTGAACATATATGGTGTGGTAAGATGTATTTTATGTACTTTTTATTTGTATATAGTCCTCATTAATACTATTTTGTGCTGATCACATATTTCTAAAAGGCTTTCCTGTGTAAATAATAATTTTATGTAAACTTATTTATTTTAGCTCGATTATGTTGAACGTCTGTAAAAACACGTTCGAGTCCGTTTCCTAGTTTGAACCAGTACTTTTCAAATAAATGTCTTGAGAAAGGCCTCCTTCGGGGCTCGAACCCGCAATCTCCTGAACACAAGGAGAAATCATGAATATACATTATATACGGGATATACAAACCTACTCGTCAGCTTACAATATCTTAAAAAAAAAACAATTTAATCATGAAGTGCTTAAGCAGTTTAAACTAGTAAATATAAATGTTCTGCATAAATTATTTTTTTACTGTTATCGCGACAATTTCATAAAAAATCACGAAACATTATCTTCCACCAGACTATCCTTAAAACATGTTTGTTTCCACAGGCCCAACCGAATCATTGACATTACGCATACTCAAATTTGGGGTTGTCCCTCACTTGTGTATGTGTGCTTTACCCTTTAAAAATTTAGCTGTTTTCTTATGGGTGGGTTTTGTTTAAAACGTCAGAATCTTATATTGTCCTTTTGGTATATATCGTGTTTCTTTCTGGTAAACGTCTTCATTTAATTAACTGTTATAATCATTGTTATTTACTCCTGTATATTGAAACAAAGATTCAAAAGCACAGCTATCTTCTCATCACAAACATTCAACTGCACACACGCACTATTTTAAGGACAGCTCCATGTTACTACACACTCCTTGTCATTACACACTTTAATTATTAAAAACCAAATGGCTGTTAAAATGTTTATATCAATTGACCCTTGTCCTTTATTTCGTTTGATTTAGTTGTCCTACAGTGACAAGGACAACAACGGACAAGCGATAATAAAACTGACTACTGAGTCCATCAAGATAAAATGCACAGACCTGAACCTAGATGTAACTGGTATGATCTTATGGTCTAATCTCCTATAACTGTTCATAGGTGTTATCTGTAATTATAAACTCTCTCTCTCTCTCTCTCTCTCTCTCTCTCTCTGGAGGGGGAACAACTACAAATCTAACCGCTAACACCAGACACATTCAAGACCCAGAATACGGCGACAGCGCCGAGCTACAAATTTTGACCATGGACACAGAATGTGCAATATAATTATATTGTTGGGGATGTGGTGTTACTGATTTTGTTCTTTTCATCTGTCAGTCAATTCGTTCATCTATCCGTCCGTCTTTCAAAACAAACACTTAAAGTTGACAATACTTTTTTGAAGCATAGAAACTTCAGGTTTATTTCATAAGCAACAATTTATATGAGTGTTCAACTTGGACATCAGAGTAATTATCCATATAATTAAATACAGTGAAGCACCGACTACCATTTATTTATTATCAAGTACATGCATCTACCGGTTGTTATGAAGTTTAATTGCAGTATTATGCAAATTCGTGAAAATGTAAAAGAAGAATTTAACTTATCTATAAAATCAAAGACATAATAAAAATACATCTAACAATAAGTTCAAAACTTTGATTTTACGTAGAAATCTTACGTGGTTTTGTTGCAATATGTTTCAATTATTTCTTTTTCAGACTGGAGCCTGCAAAGAGCATCTCTGGATCTTGCCAAGGGGGTCATTGCAGTCTGCACCGTTGGATTAATTCTTTCGTTAATAATATTTGCTTCCGCATTTGTGGTTTACAGGGTAAGCAACTTCCAGTATATCTTTTCTGGTTCGTTATATATTCAAGATACAATTATGTGCATATAAAAATATATATTTCATTTCAAACTAAGCACATGCATACATATTTTCAGCCGCTGTTGTTTGTCTTTGTTTAAATTTTGAATATTTTTACCAGCTTTGCAAGTTTTATTTTCTTGCCGAAAAATACATTTAACATCCTTGTTTCTTTTTATTCTAACAATGTTCTCTGTTTCGGTTATCTCTGTCTTTTCTCATCAGTTAATATCACTATCATACATACTGAATTGTTCCTAGTGCAATTTATCATTTCTAAAGTATTTGCATCTTGTGATTCTAATTTAGCGGACTAAACGCTTCATGCGGAAATACTATCGGCTATATTACAATCCAGCTGATAATGACGAGAAAGATTTGCCTTGTAAGGAATACTTTCGATTTGTCTCGTTCTGGGATCTGTGTGCCACAATTTCCGACTGCCTCACTTTGTACGGAACAATCAAGATTATCTTCAAAGATGAGGTAACCATTGAAAATATCCGTGAAAGGCATGAACATTATTTATGTTGTAAAATTAAATGTATATACGTGTATATGTATAATACGTGGAACGTTCGTACAGCCTTGCTGTAAAAGCGTGTTTTTATAGTGACGTGATAGATTGTTCGACAACGGTCTTAAACCTTAGCCTGCTGAAAAAATGTCGTCTGCCTAGATTTAAAAATTCATCAGATTTGCCCAATATTTGGAGAAGCAGTTGGCCGAATGTCAAACAACCTGGATCCTGATTGGACACCAAGTTACTTGGCGTCTAATCTGGATCCAAGTTGTTTGCAAATTCTATCACAGACGCCCTGAGCAGTCTAAAGGTTAAAGGTTGTTGGTAGTTGAAACATATTTTATTGCCAAATATTTGTACAATAAGTAGACAGAATTCAAACAAAGTTATTACATTAAATCAATTTACAAATATATAAGCAAAAGGGTCGGGCAACAAGTTCTGCCAAACTTAGTTACGGCCCTCCCCTTAAAGGTTTTAGGTTCCATTCCCCCTGCTCTCGGTGTTTTTTCTAACAGAATTTAACAGGTAAAAAAATTAAGGAGCTTTATACACGTAAAAACCAGACTCTTAAAAATATGAATAACTGTGTATCCATATGGTATTACAGAGAAGAGAAATTGATCTGGAGGAGCTGGATTTGTTCACAATATGGCTAGCAGTTGGATGTGCGTTTGCTTGGTTCAACCTTCTACGGTTTGTTAAATTCCACAAAAAGTTTCGTGTAAGTAATTTCACAGCAAACACTACAATTACGACCTTTTGATCTGTTACTGTCATTATAAGTTGATCCCTTAAGTATTGTGAATAAATTTGTGAGTTATAATTGCATGTGGCTATTGTCTTAGTTTCTGTTTATAAGCAATACGATAAAAACCTGCATAAACTAGTTTTGATAGGTTTTTGTCGTATGGCTTGTAAATAGAAGCTAAGATAATAGTGAAACGTTGACTTCTGTCACTACTATTTGTGGTAAGATAGTCTGCGGATCACCCAACATACTCGGACAAATGAATCTAAGATTTGAAACATTAATAAATAGAGGTTCTTACATGAGTGTTTATTCAACATTAAATGTATGAAACAAGTTGACTTAAACATATGACACGAGCCTTGGTGAATAAATACGAATATAAATTTCTATTTATCACATAAATGAGAATTTTTAGAAAATTTAATAAAACTGCACACTGAGCGCGTTTTATCAACCGGTTTCAAGTTATGTTTATGTAACTAGTTACATATGATAAATATGTCATTGCTTTATGTCACTCCCAGAAGCCAATTTATGTGATAAAAAAAGATTTTAGCCATTCAAAATAGGAAATGTTCAACTGAAAAAAGTTTAGGATTTGCAACAACCACTTTTATATGTTAGCTCCTTTACACAGAAGGTCTTGATTAGTGTACCTAATTTGGTCGTTTATATCTTGAATTGCTTTAATTTTAACTTAACCGTTTGTTTTAAAGCTGTTGATACAATGTCACTCAGAGAATCAATGATAGGATTCAAATTAACCAATATTGTGTTTGTTTATAGTGCTGTTCATCACAGTTTACAAAGCCTTCGCTAACGTGTTGGCCTACCTAGCTGCTGTGTGTTGATGTTCAACCAATATTATTGTGTTCAGTTACTGTTCAATACAATTAACAAAGCCTTCGCTAACGTGTTGGCCTACCTGCTGTGTGTTGATGTTCAACCAATATTATTGTTGTGTTCAGTTGCTGTTCAATACAATTTACAAAGCCTTCGCTATCGTGTTGGCAAACCTGCTGCGTGTTGATGTTCAACCAATATTATTGTTTGTTTTCAGTTGCTTTTCGATACAGTTTACAAAGCCTTCGCTTACGTGTTGGCCAACCTGCGGTGTGTTGATGTTCAACCAATATTATTGTTGTCTTAAGTTGCTGTTCAATACAGTTTGCAAAGCCTTCGCCAACATGTTGGCCTACCTGCTGTGTACTGATGTTCAACCAATATTATTGTTTTTTTTTCAGTTGCTGTTCAATACAGTTTACATTTAGCCTTTGCTATCGTGTTGGCCAACCTTCTGCGTGTTGATATTCAACCAATATTATTGTTGTGTTCAGCTGCTGTTCAATACAGTTTATAAAGCCTTCGCTTACGTGTTGCCAACCTGCTGTTTGTTGATGTTCAACCAATATTATTGTTGTGTTAAGTTGCTGTTCAATACAGTTCACAAAGCCTTCGCCAACATGTTGGCCTACCTGCTGAGTGCTGATGTTCAACCAATATTATTGTTTGTTTTCAGTTGCTATTCAACACGGTTAACAAAGCCTTCGCTTACCTGTTGGCCAACCTGCTGTATGTTGATTTTCAACCTATATTATGTTTTATGTATATATTATTGTTGTTTTCCGTTGCTGTTCAACACAGTTTAGAAAGCCTTTGCTAACGTGTTTGCCAACCTGCTGTGTGTTGATGTTCAACCTATATTATTGTTTGTTTTATAGTTGCTGTTCAACACAGTTAACAAAACCTTCGCTAACGTGTTGGCCAACCTACTGTATGTTGATTTTCAACCTATATTATTGTTTGTTTTCAGTTGCTGTTCAATACAGTTTAGAAAGCCTTTGCTAACGTGTTTGCCAACCTGCTGTGTGTTGATGTTCAACCTATATTATTGTTTGTTTTATAGTTGCTGTTCAACACAGTTAACAAAACCTTCGCTAACGTGTTGGCCAACCTACTGTATGTTGATTTTCAACCAATATTATTGTTTGTTTTCAGTTGCTGTTCAATACAGTTTACAAAGCCTTCGCTAACGTTATGGCCTACCTTCTGTGTGTTGCTGTTCTTTACAGTGGTTTTTTTGTTGTTGGCTACGTGGTTCTGGGACCATATAACATTAAGGTATTAATGCATAACAACATACAACAACACATCACAGCAGCGGTAGTTTCTCCCAAGTGGCGACCTTTTTTTCGACCATTTCCGCACACACCATCGAAGATGTTGTCTTGGTGTCATTTGAATAACACATCATTCGAAATATTTTGATAAGTTACTATATTAAAAAGATATATAAAATTCAAATGTATTTATTGAAGCATGAAGTCAAATTAACAAAACGTCGTATTTTATAATAAATACGTTGGGTTTTTTTTCATCTTTATTACGTCACTCGGTGGAATTTATCATTACCAAAACGGAGTGTTCGGATAACTACAGATGTAGGTTTTGCGGGGTTTTATTTGCGAAGAAAACCCTACTGGGAACGTGAAAGTAGAAAAACAAATATGATTATATAATTTCGTTCATTTAATAATCTCTTTACCTTGGGGCATATGAGAGATAAAGCCAGTATAAGTTTCTATCCGTTGCCCATTAACCCTTTCACTGCCAGAAGCAATACTGCGCATGCGCAATATTTCATCTGCGTCATTTTTTAACTTTGCAGATTCACTAAATTTTTGGCAAATGATTGGCTGAGTGTCAAACAGCTTGAATCCGGATGATTCTCATCCGGATCCAAGCTGTTTGCACATGACTTATAACTTGGGGTAAGGCAATAAAGGGGTTAATATGTGTTGTGTAAAAATAACACCTTGTTTAATCTAAAGACTTAACTTACTCTGTAACTCTCTAAAACACTATGTATCTCTCTTTTGCGCAGTGTATGGTTGACAAGGAAAAGGGGCTTTCCCTTTATCGTAACAGATCAAAGAACTTTTGAAGTCTAAGATAGTTTGAACTTAACCAGAAACCAAATTCTTACACCTAATTGCTAAGAATGCATCTCAATCAAACTTTTACCACAAACGTTGACATATATAACAGTGGTTATTGACTACACTTAGAGGGTAAGAACTTTCAGAACGATGTTGGAAGGAGACTTTCGTGTTAATTCTCATATACAAATCACCACAATGTTGCAAAACATTGAGTGACTCAACATAAAGTTTATTATTGCGCAACAATTTCATGGACGAGGGAGGGTTTATATATATATTGTCCATTTATACATGTACATAAACTATATGTAGTCACTCTAAGGTGTTCCTTCAACATTTGTAATTAACAGAGATTCTGTCTCTTGTAATTTATGCCGAGATTATGTCTCTTGTAGTTTATGCCGAGATTCTGTCTCTTGTAGTTTATGCCGAGATTCTGTCTCTTGTAGTTTATGCCGAGATTCTCTCTCTTGTAGTTTATGCCGAGATTCTCTCTCTTGTAGTTTATGCCGAAATCTTCTTTCGAACTGATGCTTGTTTCAGAGGGATGATTACTTTTTTCGTTCTATGTGAAAATTTATTACCGTCTATTTATAGCTTATCTTTTCATTAATTTTTAAACATATATATAACTACACAAATTAGTAAAATAACGTTCAAATAAATGTTCGGACTCATCTGTCTTTGTAAAAGTTTGGTACTTGGGGTATACATACGAATGCTTGTTTTACTTTTTAATTATGCTGTAAATCAGATCATGTTTTGAATAAATTTAAGAAAGGGTAAAGATTGATGGGATAAGCAATTTTGCGTGATTAAAATATTAGCCATCATAGGTCTAAGACCTTGAGGTGCGGCTGACTTTTTTATTGTACCTTTGTTTCTTTTCTTTAGTTGCAAACAGGCTTTAGCTGGTCTTTTGTTCTAATAATTATGAAATTGCTCTCTACCAGGCAATGGTTATTCATTCAACATAAACCTTCGCTATTACATTTCAGTTCAGCACCCCGACGAAAGCTTCAGATACCCTGTCATCTTTGGTCAATGGTGATGAGATATATGCGACGTTTGGCATTATGGATGTGGAAGACTACAGTATGATGTGGTGGTTCTCTCGAATATACCTGTGGACATTTATAGTATCTTTCATTGTTGTTGTGCTCAATGTGCTTGTGGCAATATTCATGAGCGCGTATGAAGAAGTTAAAGTATGTAAACGTTATGTTTTGTATATTTCCATTTAAAAGACTGAACTATGACAATATGCAGAGAATTCTATGGTTTTGTTACCTTTGTTATGATTTCAGATACCGACAGTATTGTCGTTCAATCTAAACAACAATTAATCATTTTACAGTGACAGTAATTGATTTTTTTAAACAGTCTTTGCAACACAGATTAATTCGAATTATTCACGTTAGGACTTGAGTTTCTCTAATGAAAACTTGTTTTTGCATGTTATGTTTAGAAATAAAGTTTTCGTTTAGTTTTAACACAACATATCTTTCGTATACATTGTTGTCATAATATTATGCCAGAGTTCATGAATATGTGCATTAATCACGGTGGCTTCCATCACAACAAACCACACTTTCAATTTCTAAATCAAATGGTTTACAGCAGCTGATCACTGCTTAATGGAGCGATACGCCGTTGCTTATGTACCATATCCCTTTGACCAAAACAAAACACCACACTAATTAGGCTGGCTATGATTCAATGTATTAACATTTCGAAGAAAAAACAACGGATTTTAAAATTTCTCTTTAGTTGCATGCGATTTTTTCTGAACTACAGATGTTTTCCGTGTTGTTGTTTTTTTAATAAGGATCTTTGTATCATGAAGGAAAACAAATGTATTGCAGCAGCATGTTGGAGTTAAAAAGTAATAACATTTATGATTCTAGGATCGGTATGAACAAAAAGACGACGAAGAAGACGAGGGCTCCATCGGGAAAGCTCTTATAAACTTTCTCGATAACTCCAAGAAGAACAGCTTTAGAAATTCTCTTCGCGACCTAATGTCGAATGATTCTGATCGATTCCACTCCGTCGAAGAACAAAGACTACAATCTGAGTTGTCAAAAATTTGCAGATTTTCGAAAGCGGAAAATGAAATTGTTGCGGTAAAGCGAAGAACGCTGAAAGCTTTTATGGAAGAAGAACGAGCATCAGTACATTTCAAATGCATGAGTTTCGATTTCTCATTTGTTCTTTTCTTTCAGAAACACCAGAGTTCTTGAATTTTATGATGCTATTTTCTGAAAATCTGTTCTAATTACAAGGACTGGGAGATAGTTCTGTTGGCAGTTTATTACTAGTGTTTAGCCTCAGGCACTTTATTTGTCATTTTCTTCACCTTTTGAAAAACAAATGATGATACATGTTTGGCATGTTGAATGTTTAAACTCATGTTAGCCCTTGACAAACACTTCAGCTCCGAATCATTGGTTCTTGAAGAATACATCCTTATCGTGACTATGGTGTTTGTCATAAACCTCTGTTCAAACAAAGACAATTGTCTTTCTTATATGTTGATATGTAAATATTCATAATGGGAGATTATAATATAAATCGGCATACAATGGGATATACAGGACCCCAACATTTCAAACTAAACGAAATACTGCCTATCCACAGAAGACGCAATGAAAGTTGTATCTGCACTAGATGCGAGCCTGCCTGATTTGTTTATATATTTTACCACATTCATATACCACTCTATTTTCATATTGGACATACGCTCAAAGGTGCTTTACATATTTTACCCCGATCATCAGGTTTTAAGTCGGCTGTTAACAGATGGCGCAGATTACAGCCATGGCACAGGTACCCATTTATACACCTGGGTGGAATGAGGTACATGTGGGATTTATTTTCTGCCCAGAAAAAAATCCGACGTACTTGACGGGATCTGAACCTAGGACACTTCCAACCTAAGGTCTGTGTCTTACCACTAGACCACCGTTCCAACACATCTGGCCTTTAATAAGAAAAACATAACGAAATATTTATTTTATTTCAAAATAAATGATATCAACAAACGAAAGAGACCAACACTTTGGAGTTGACTTATTATCTTTATGTATATTTGGTAAAAACTTTTGTTATCATATGTCTTTATAGTCTGTATCAGTTGGAAATGAGACCGGCCATTATAGCTAACGTTGGTCAAACTTGTTGTTAGATTCCATTTTCATCATGAAATAGGAAAACTGATACGTTAAGACTATTAAAACAACAGTTCTCCGTACGCTGTAATCAAAAATATGGCATGACCCATTTTACATTTAACTGTGTCAATGATCCTTAAGCAGCGAAATCCCCAAAATTGTTAAAGACAATGATATTGACTCACTAAAATTGACAGTAATTGTTCTTAGTCATTTTACTAAATATTTTCTATTAATTGTACAAACATTTTATATTGGAAGGAAAGTGTGTATTATAAGGTTATGTCGCTGTTGTTTAGGTCTAGAAGACCCATGTCGATACGTTTACTTAAGTTTTATTGGAATAGTATCACACCTCTTAATAAATTAGAGATTTTTTTTCAAATGTCAAGAAAATTATCAAGAATACAATTATTCGTATACATCTGTCAGATGGGAGCTCCAACACGTTCAACTCGTCACACATCATTTGCCTATCGTTCTGTGTCATACGATTATAAAAATATTGCTTAGCGACATACTGAATATTCTAAAACTGTAAATGTGATATGTACAATATGTTTGATATGCTGTTGTTTTGCACAGACGCTGAGCTGAATCTTGGCCCTTCGACGAGCTCAACTTTGGCCTTTCATACATACGATTTTATGCTACATACCTCGGTTCCAAAAAAGACAATTGTAGATACCGGCAAATATGGACAAGAAACGATAGCATGTGCCAAGTGTGTTTAGCGGAATACGTTGATGATAAATACCATTCTAGTTTTAACATCTGGTCAATTGACAGACTTGCGTCGAATATGTCGCTCCCATATTGTTGTAGAAAACTTACATAGGTCATGAAGTTAATTAAGTTAATGCAAACAAAAAAGCAGAACACATTTAAAAAATTTAACGCCTTGTAAATACATGTATGTTGAATTAGAGATTAGAAAACGGTTCTGAAACGGCTGAAAACTGAATATCACCATTCTGTATGTGTATATATGTTTGTATGTATTGTGTCGTTATCTGACAGTCATTTTTGTTGATCTTAATGTATTTTAATTATATAACATGTATACACCTTTTTTTAAATGTATTCATTTCAGTCTTGTTAAAGCCGGGAAACTATCTAGTCTATGTCAAAATAAATGTTCTGTCCTGTTAGTCTAGTTTTATGGTTACATTTCCGCATGTCAGGCAATTCATTTGCATCCGATTTACTGTTTACGAAGAGATTATAAACTATACTGTAGGATGCAAAGATTTAAACTGAATCGCAGCCTTTCAAGTCGAATTTTAATTAGAATTTCATATAATTCGGTAGCGCATATGCTGCCCACGAGCAGTAATAACTGCTTGATAACGCATGAATTGTGCAACCTACATCAACCAGGCAAATCATAGAGGCTTATCTAGAAGAATGGGTCC
>JAULCC010327790.1:0-11859 GCA_032358795.1 Nuttallia obscurata | reverse complement strand
CTCAACTCCCCTATACTTCTTAAAAACCTCCTTTTATGTTTCAATATTTCATCTTATGTAAAGACATTGTATATATATAAAAAAAAAAACAATTGTGCAAAAAAAAAGTATGACAATCTCATATTACTAATTTCATTATGATGTTATTGATTGTGTCAAATAAGAGATGAAATAAAAATATATTACAAAAAAAAGTTTAATTATCAAAACGTCAAATTTAAACCGCATCGGCTGACGTAAGACCATTGGGAATCACATGGGGGTCACCACACAAAGTCACACAGAAGTCATCAGCGTGTGTGGCCACCATTTGCATCTCTTACAGCAGTAGAACGACGTCACATTGACTGGATAATTGCCTTAATTTCATTCCGTGAGATCACGTTCTCTTCCTGTGCCACAGTTTTCTTTCTTTTGGGTACAAGCACTGTATAACCCACTAGAAGTTTTATCCATGCATGCAGTGTGTAATGTTCCGATCGGGCCTCACGTGCAAATTACGGAAACTGACGTTGCAGAACATCGGGTTGTCCGATATAAGTAGTTAAGCGAAACATAACACCGTCAGTTATTCCTAGACTTGTGTCAGTAAATAATTTATTTTCAATGTTGATCCTTTTAGACAACAATTATTAAATAATTGTTACACTATTCATATGATTCCTTGGTCAGTTAAGAGCATAGAACGATCCAGGGGCCGTTTAGCCTTGGTAGCTGTATGAGCCGTATAAGTCCGTATCATGTCATCCTCCTGTGACCTGAATATGAATACGAAGTCTCTAAGGATGAACGACGTGTTTCTGCCTGGTCCTACGACGGTTTAGCCACGGCATCACATACACCCGTATGTCAGCCCTGCGTATTTCGTAAGGTCAATTGGTGCTCATCGTATGGAACCGTGTGACTGCCGTTAGGGTTTCAGCAACCGTACGATCAGTCAATCCGGTCTCGCATGTTGTCCTATTGGAACCCAATGAAGACATTCAGGAAGCACAAATAGGAGCATGCGGCAATTCTGGAAGCTATCATATGAAGGCAGAAGAACCAACACTACTAAAGAAGTCACCGTTGACGAGTACGGCCGTGAATCCAGCGACGTAGCCTGTTTGACAAGTTTGCGACACTGATGGATGAGTCGCTAGGGAACCTTGCCTAAGCTTGAAACGCACCTCCGTTTCTATACACAGAGGCTTTTCCTTCCTGAAATCATGCCGCCTCCTTCGTGTGTTATCCATCTTCTTCGAATCACTGACAGGGTGGGGGGCTCCGTGGCCGAGTGGTTATAGTCATTGACTTGAAATCTTTCAGCCCCCTAACGCTGTGGGTTCGAATCCTGCTCTGGTCACTTCGGATTTGGTTTTGTGAGGAAGCCTTCCAGCTTGCTTGCAGTAGGTCGATGGTTCTATTCGGGTGCAATCTGTGCCTAAAGTAGTGTACAGAGGTCCCCCGGGGTCTTCCTCCAACTGTAATGAGCTGGACGTCGCGATATGCCTGAAATACTGTTATAACGACGTTCAATTAAAAAACGAAACCATTAAGCAAACAAACGAATCACGGACATATCATCCGATATCAAGAATATTTAGTCTATTGACTAGCTGCATCATCTAAAATGCTGCCCCTTATCTACCTGCATCGGTCGCCGCAACCCGGCAACAACGAGGCGCAACAGCCCGTGTCTAAAGCATACAACGTCCATTTTGGGATTAAAAGCCCAGTGCGATGCCCGGTTAAGACTTGTTACGGTCATAAAAGCCCCGCAGAAATCTATAAGGGACTATCACGCGCACATGAACGTTTTCTGGACAACTCCATAAAGGACCTCGACCTCGACCTTTTAGACGAGGTAAATAATCACACACACATACAACAATACACCTACCTATTAAAACTGATTTATATTACTACGGATATTTTGAATTTAACCAGAGCATACTCGTTGATCAAGAAACTGACTGTTCAAATGTGTTTTTTGATCCTAAACTAGCTTCAGATTGACTGTCTTTCAGAAATCTTGGTAGATTACTCTAACAGTTTGGACCTACAACGGTCATAGTTATATCTGCAAATTTTGTTTGTCATCTAGGTATGTTAAAGTTAGTTTGTGACCGCAGTCTGTACCGTTGTCGAGTAGGAACAAACATTTGCCTCAGATATACTGGAGCTGTACCATGGTTGACACGAAAAAACATTACTAGGACTTAACTCTACTTTAACTGGAAGCCAGTGTAATTCTTTGATAAATTCAGCACTTGGTTGTTGATAGCAAGCATTTATGACCTCTTTAGCGGCACGCTTTTGGACTCGCTGCAGTTTGTTGATTTGGTAGGATGTTATTGCTGTACATGTACAATAAACCGTTGCAGAAGTCAATGTGGGAATGAACCAACCCATTTACTTATAATTCAGTTGATTTGTACGTATAGCCTGAACATTTCGTAACTGCACATGAGCTTTCTTGACACTTTTTCTATATATGATGGTCAAAGTTGAGTGTTTTGTCATGATTAAACTCAGGTCTCTGACATGTTTGATACATTGTACCTCACATCCACCAACGTTTTTTCCCCATTTCGCACTAGTTTTGCATATGGCTTGCTCCAACAGCAGTAAATCATAAATCTACACGGACAACAATGACTTCAAAAGTGAACACTTCTTGGGAAAATTCGATAGCTCTCACAATTTTACAGAAAGCACGTATTCTTAACTGGATCTGTCAATAACATCGGTGAAGATATTTATGGTTACCAAAATGTTGAGTTATTCAAACAATGTTCGCTAGATGGTGTAATGAATAAAGTGAATGTATCTATTACCAGAAGGGCTTTAGAATTACTTTTCAATTACTCTACAATTATATACCTGTCCCATATGGGCCTGGGAGGTGCCAGTGTAGCATAAGAATGTGGACCAATGCTTAACCCTGGCATGATCGTAAGAGACGACTAACAAGTTTTGAACATGAATCTGGAGTTTCTGCATCTCTGATTCTCAAGCAGGTATAAAGTTGTTGGATCCATACCCCAATGGAAATGAGATGTGGCTCCAACATGTTTTCTTCTTGAATGGCGCCATATAACAACAGCAATGCGGTGCCGTAAAACTCAGCTCAACTCATTTCAGCTCAACTATATAATAGATACCAAAAGTTTCCCCCGTAGTTGGCAACCGACCTGATTATTCCTTTGTATAAGAAGCACAAATAACTACAAACCTATTAACTATTATTTGAATGAAAGATTCCAAAAAGGGTTAGTTAAAAATTATATTCTTACGGGCGCACAGGTCTGTTTAAACCATCATTATAGTACAGGTGATACAGTGTTTTTAATGCGTTAATCGAAAACCAAATAAATGACAAATGAAAGTT
This sequence comes from Nuttallia obscurata, assembly GCA_032358795.1. NCBI lineage: Eukaryota > Metazoa > Mollusca > Bivalvia > Cardiida > Psammobiidae > Nuttallia > Nuttallia obscurata. The sequence continues at coordinate 8,486 of JAULCC010327790.1, read as the reverse complement.
ATATAGTTTTGCATTGTAGATGACATTAGAGTGTTTGATTATATCACCCGAACACGTCTTTGGGTACGATGCATACGATATCTGATTTCTTTGAGTCTGCTCTTGCGTTATTGCTTGCAGGGAGCAGATAACTTTTATTTTTATGTGGATTATGTTTTAACTACTTTCAAATGATAAAGAACTACAAAATCAAAATGACATGAACGTAGGTATAACACTCGATCAATTATCTTTATATTTAATACTTTTTGCGGATGATGTAGTAATATTGCTGAGATGATGGAAGGATAACAAACGTCTCTGGATAACTTACACGTTTAATGCATTAATTTTGAACCTTTCTGTAAACAATGTCTTATCTTAAAAGGGAGGAAGCATAGCAGAAAACATTATGTCGACTTACAGTGGTAGTCCTATTGAAATAGATTTTATTATCTTGGTCTTGCGATGTAAACCTGAGGCTTATTTATAAAATCAACACATTAGTCACTAAACCACTTTGATCAATGAATTCACTGTTTGTGATAAAAAGTTTTTATATGCCTATACATACATATATTATATTTCATTTTTTCTTTTTTAAGTAGCTTCAGTGCTTAATTATGCTTGTGAAGTGTGGGGGTTTGCAGAAAATATAAAAAGACTACACTGAAAAATTTCTAAACAGTTGCTGAAAGTAAAATGTCAACAAATACATATGAATCGTATTCAGAAACCGGTAAATACCCATTGTTAAAATGTATGTACAAAGGAATTATAAAATATCTATTGAAGCTATTTAAAAGCAAAAATCAACATTGCATAATTCATACAGGTTTTATAAAACACAGTTTAGACGTGGATATGAATAAAATTACTGTTTCTTAGACGGGGTGAGTTTGTTTGGCAATTTCAAGAATCAATTTCATTTATTTGAGTAAAATATTCAAGCAGCGTTTGATGGATGTGTTTATATCAACTAAGCGTAAAAGGTTGCCACATTTCTCGTTAATGAGCTTATATCGTGAATTCAAAGTGTCTTCAGAAAGAGACAATTTCCAGACACGAAAAGTTGTTACGAGCCAGGCGTAACGAGAAAGACAACAAACTATACGAACTTTATTAATTCCAAAATATAAGACCTTATTTACTGTTCAAAATATCCTAAACAATTCTGATCCTGTTTAATGTCATTTTAAAGTTCTAAATGCGGTTGTTGATTGTTCCTGAGCACTTAAAATTTCAATTATCCACACAGATTTTGGTACCAGTTAATATCCAAAGAATAACCCAGGATGTTTACAAAGTAAATCCATATAATGACTGTAGATAAAACCCAAAGATAAATTATCATCCTATTTATATATATGTTTTTATCTTTCTAGAATGATATGGAATAATCTTGTATTTGCTTGATGAAAATATAAGATCATGTGATCAGTTGTTTGATTTACGTCACTTTCTGCCAGCTAGGGCTAATGGACGTCCAAAAGAGAGGAAAGTAGATACATAGTCTTCTATAGAGAACTAATGTTCTTTAACGTGTCCAGTGTTTAGCACTGGTAAACGTGGGGGCTGAACCCCGGACGGTCACTTTATCCTGACACGACAAACCAGTCGTAATGCTTTCCCTAATTCCTGAGCGTCAAGGAGGGAAGTCATTACTACCAATTTTAAAGTCTTTGGTATGACCGCGAACTCCCGCATTGGAAGTTTGATGTCAAATATAAGTCTTTTGAATAACTCCAATGTTCTAAATATGCCAGAAGTTTCCATAACATTCTTCCAGTTTTAAATAAGCTTCGAAATGTTCTAAATATAAATAATTTTGATAAATAAGTGCTCAGTAACAATAAAGGTCATTGTTAATATCCATACAAGTCAATACTTTACAAAAAGCTGTCTATATAACAAAAGAAAATGCACCTTTTGTAACATGAATGAAATCGGAGTCAACTTTCACTTTGCTTTCATTTGCCCAAAGTATAAGGATTTGCAAAAATCTTTAATCTCAGATGTTATAGTTTTCGCCCATGCATTTAAAATTCAAGCAACTTTTTGTAAAATATAACAGTGCAATTTTATTAAGCGTAGCCAAGTTTTGCATAAGTGCTTTTAAGGTAATAGATTTACACCAATAACTATACTTACACGAAAAAGAAAGTGTGCACGTGGTAAGAGGGGAGTATTTCATAGTTATAGATTCAAACTGTAGGTAAATTTGGTTTCAAACTGTGCAAAAATGTACTGGCTACATGGTTTTGTACTTTTAATTGAAATTTGATAGCTATCAGAACATTGTTTTACTTGTGAATAACGTAGGGGTGAAAAGAAGAAGTTGCAAATTTGTAACGTTGTAAGGAACAACATCTGAGCAAAAAACTTCTTCAACATAACTTTGGGCGTTTAAATTATCATGAATAATTTTGATAGGTTGAAATGAGCGGTCGGAAAACAAACCTTGGTATTATTCATGAAAACTTGATTACCTAAGGCTATGTTGACCAAGTTTTACGCCAAGTTACCATTAACAAGTATGTGTAGTTGTCAATGCATACAGTTTGAAATTTAAAAGGCAACTGCTTGAGATTTATACATTTTCTTTCCAGTCGCTTTATAAATGGTAAAGAGTCATGTTAATATAATCTTAACTATTAAACACACGTATCAGAATCAAGATTTATAGTATGTATAAGGGAAATACGTTTCTATTTACACAGTACATAGCAATATTCAAATGATGCACATTTAGAGCATACGGACAACTTATTGTATTGTTTTACATTTCGTTACATAGTGTAAAACTCAACGATGTCAAGACAATATATATCGCCGCCACTGACCCTGATGGAGACTATGTCAAATGCAAAACGTCAGTATTTGTCGAAAGTGGCAAGTTGTCAGACAATCCTTTGCAGGGTGTTGCTGTGGATGCGGTAGGTGACATTTAACTCAAAGCCCTGTCAATATTATAGCAATTAGCATACGCCATGCTAAATCAATAAGTGTAATATCAAATATGATATAAGTTGAAAACAAAACCTTACTCGACCTGCTTAAACTTAAAAAATAATAGTATAATAATAATAAATGATTTATGTTTAGAAGATATGTTGTACATACATGCAAATAAATTTTGAGGGGCCTCCGTGGCCGAGTGGTTATAGTCATTGACTTCCAATATCTCAGCCCCTCACCACTGTGGGTTCGAATCCCGGTCTGGGCACTTCGGATTTTTCGCGTGAGGAAGCCTTCAAGCTGGCTTGCGGTAGGTCGGTGGTTCTACCTGGGTGCACTCTGTGTCTTAAATAGTGCACAGGGATTCCCCGGGGTCTTCCTCCACCTGTAATGAGCTGGATGTCGCGATATGACTGAAATACTGTTAAAGTGACGTTATATTCCAAACAAACAAACAAACAAACAAAACATTTTGACACATATTTTGGTAGTTCAGATACCATAAAAAACTTTTAAATCTAATAGACTAGTACAAACGGTCTTTTTCACTTAGAATTGATCTAGGCCACCAGAAATTCACTGTTTTAGTGGCTTATCTGTTGTTTGCCGTACGTTGGTTGAATGGACATTATCCTATAAAAAAAAATAAACACTTTATTTATTCATTCTTAAAATTATCTCGGTTTAAATGTAGGAAGAATGAACAAAATGTTGTTTTATCATGTTCATTCCTCAGTAATTCCAGGTGTCACAAGTTCAATCCTCTCTACGTCTCTAAGGTTAGTGGTTACTATAACATCACTGTGAAAGTATGATGATTTGACTCTAGACCGTATTTACGTTTTCACAAAAGTTAACCCTTAGCCTGCTGAAACATTGTTTCATCAATGTCGTCTGCTTAAACTGTCGTCTGCCTGGATTTAAAATTTAATGGATTCGCCCAATATTTGGAGAAACAATTGGCCGAGTGTCAAACATCTTGGATCCAAGCTGTTTGCAAATTCTATCACGGTTGCGCTTAGCAGGCTAAGGGATGTGCATTAAAATGAGTCCCTGCTCAATATGGTTTTTGTAACCACTAGGCTTGCCTAGGCCTGAATATCTCTCATGAAAATCTGAAACGGAGAAACTGGCCTCCTAACGACAGTCTAAGCTGATATCTGACATTTGATTTTGATTTTATATTCTGTCATTTTTGTTAAACAAAACTTGGATCAATAAGGTAACTTGAGATATTTTTCAAGCAACAAATGGAAGTACCTGTCATTATAATGTTATGACAAAGTACTTTTTGTCATTGCATGAGTAGTATATAGTGAGAACTACAATTCGGATGTTTTGTTTTCACCTAAAAATAACGAAAACAGTTAGACCAAAAACATATTTTGCATTATATTGAAGGACCCCCGACTCCCCCCCACCCCCACTTCCACACACACACACACACACACACACACCAAAATATGGTGGTTTTTGGCACTTAGTTTTTAATAAACCATTTCGTTTAAAGCGAAAAGATCCCAAGTTCCTCTATGCATTTAGGACTTTTTCACGTTCAAAATTATTTTGATTTTCATTAAGGACTTTTGGATTTTTTTTTCGATTAATTGGCATAATGACAAAATATGACATTATCTATCATGATATAGATGCATTTATATGTTATGAATTGAACAGCACAGAAAAGGGATTTTATTAAAAAGTGTCAATTGGGAGTAAGTCGCTTTAACCCCTCGGTATAGACATTATAAAACTTCCTTTACCCCTAAAGAATGCCAGTTTTTTTAATTCTTAGCAAAATAAACAGTTTGTTCCGCGTCCAATGTGTCCTGGTATACGATTTACACACATCAAAACATACTATCGGGTAAAATATACTGAACATTACCAAACTTCTCAGAAAGAGAGCATTAAATACAATTCAAAATCTTGACATGATTTGCCTAAAATAGTGTTTAAGGGGAGATAGTATATACTGATATGGTAATTGTCATAGTTAGATATTGTTTCTCTTTGATCAAGATACTTTAAAAGTTGTATGCAATGTCAATAACATTCTTACCAGTCTTAATATCAACAGAGCTTTATCAATTAAACTATACTAGTGTGTGTATATGTATTTATTTTTAATTGTAGGACAAGTGTGGCGTAACAATAGATGCGGACGAAACCAAATATGGATACACTGACGACTCTTGGATTGCCATAGCAGTCACTGTTCGCGATTACAACAGAGTTAAAATTACTCTTGGTACAGAACAGTTTTCGGCATATGGATATTCTCTCAGTGGTACTGCCGTACAGGTAAGGGTTACATTAGTGAATACTGTCTTGTATTGTTTATCCAATGGTGCCCATCTTATACTATTCGTTAGGTACTTAGAAAAGGAAGATTATATGCCTGCCGTGATATAGCATTCCATTAAAACTTCGTTATATGTAGTCAGTGTAAGGTGCCTGATTCATATTTATAATTAACAGAGCTTCTATCCACCTTCTGTAATTAATAAACTTCGTTCAACATTGATGCTCATTTTAGTTAATGGAAAATTAACTGATGTCACTTTCAAAGTTTGATCTTCATTGTTGTCTAATGTTTTTATTACACAAAAATGTTTAAAACAAAAAACTACACATGTTAGTTATAAAATCACGTTGTTCAGAGTTATCGTTCTTTGTAACCTTTGACTGGCTTACCCGGTGTCAATATAATGTTCTAGGTCCAGAGGGATGGAGTGTTAATAAAATGTAAATTACATGTAAGAGAATATAAAAACTAAACAAAACTTTAATGGGATAATATCCCGGTACCTCATGCATTCATTTCACTACTAAAGTGCCACTAACATTCAATAGTGCGTCATCAAGAACGATCACACACATGTCCATGATCCATCATTTACAGTTTGATTAAGCCATTAAAGCATTTAAGAAATTGTGCTTTTTGTCTGTAATCATATTTTTAAAAACAAATTCAAATCTAAGCATTTGGAAAACATATTGCATTGGTTTTGTTAAATATAATATATGTACTTTGTGCATATAATATTTGTTTTGTTTATATTTTTGTTTGTCCCATGTTGAGTTGAGTGTTAAAGCATTTGTAAACAAGCAATCCAGTTAAACCTTTCAGTGCTGGACCCAAACAGTGATTACTTTTTCAAACAGTTTGGATCTAGATCAACCGCCGCAAAACGCAAAACAGATTATAACTTTTGAAAATTTACCAAGAAAAGTCCAACTTTAGGGTTTGGGCAGACGAAGACTTTTTCAGCAGACGAAAATTCAGCACTGAAAGGTTAAATACAGTCAAAACCAATTTTTCGTTCGTCAGAAAAACGCTGGCAGCCTATGTGATATAATCTTAAAGCTAATCCATTTAATAAAGCATACTTATCATTAAAACAACCTGTACATTGACATCGAATTTATCCCCAAATCATGGTAAGCTGTTTTTTAACATCTACCGTATGCTCATTTTGATTGGCCATGAAATTTGTCGCATATGTAAAGACATGGCAGCTACTTTTACTTCAATTATTTTCATTCATTTTGCAGTTTCTTGTCCAAATTCTTCAACATTTGGATACACCAAGGTTTGTGAAACCTACTGTAGACGCTAATCACAATTTCTTACTCTATGCTGGAACTACATGGAGACAGACTGTCTATGCTGAAGCAAGCATAAACACGTACGTAATAAATTAGTTATTATTCACTGCTATTTTTAAAGTAAGACATGTGGTTCTTAATCGTATATTTGCTGTTACTGAAGGCTGGTCACGTATTTTACCTAGCTGTTTGCTAAGTTTGTTTCATTTACGTCACTTTCTGCCAGCTAGGGCTAATGGACGTCCTAGAGAGAGGGAAGCGGATACACAGAACTCTTCTGTAGAGAAATATGTCCTTCAACGTGCCCAGTGTATGGCATTGATACAGTGGGGGCTCAGCCCCGACCGGTCTTTTTATACTGACACCGACAAACCAATCGTTATGCTTACCCTTAATCCTGAGCGCCACAGAGGGGAAGCCATTATTACGAATTTTTAACTCTTTAGTTTGACCCGGTCGGGAATTGAAATGGCGGCCTCACGCACCGGAAGCAGACACTCTACCACTTGCGCTTATCGGGCTAAGTGTATTACTTTGTGTCCCCACGTTCATTATTCATTTTAGAAACCACTGTATGTTGTGTATGAGCTCGTTAATGAATTTTTATTAGTAAACTGATGATTGCAACTAGTCTGGAATGCCTAACATGCGTGTTTAAGAGAGGACAAAGGATATAACTTAATTTCGGGAAATATTTTTTACCAATAATGCACATCCCTTGAAGTCAATTGTTTGATATTATGTAATTACCACGGGAGCTTCACTCTTTAATAACCAAACTCGCTTGTAATGCGTTTTCATCATTTTTCTTTTATTTCGACATGTCTTTCACGGCTGATTTTTGGAGAGTTTTCATAACATTGTTTTATAACTCGTCGCGAAAACACTTTAACTTGCATTTTTAATGTTAAAACCTTTAACAGGGTGTTTTGAAATTCGTGTTTCATGTTTAAACGCTTACCTGTAATACACTAACTTTGACCTTAAGGCTAATAATATAGTTTGCAAGTTAAATACTCATAGAAACGTTCGTTAAACATGTTAACATCTTAAGAGAGATCCCATAGGCAATGTGAAAAGCACATGCAAAATATGCCTCGTCATAACGAACGTTTTAGGATAAAAAGTTATTCTTTTTAGGACAGTTTGTGTAATGTTGATATAACAAAGCGAACGAAAAAAGTATTTGTAAGTATTTTAACCATATTTATGATTAAGCCGAGGAAGATATCAGGATTTATTCCTGATATTTACAGAACGTTAGGCAAATCTTCAATTTATGCAAATTTTACGTGATTACTTAAGCGATGTTGCATTTCAGAATGTTTTAACAAAAAAACTTCTGTCTAACATGTGGTTAAAAGTTATTTATTTATTTTCCAAAATCATTATTACAGTCTCAAAAGATTCAGTAGCTTATAAAATAGGCCTGCACTTTGCGTTCTTTGGCATTTTAGATGTCTTTAGTCGCATGGAGAACAATTACAGTTTTGTTTGACATAACAGCACAAATATATATATAGCGTCAGGATTCTTAGCATTGAAAATGGAAGACAAAGTGAGAGTAACTAATTATAAGATAGGTATTAGATACATTCGCACCGTTTAGTTTACAACTGGTAGTTGTTGTTTTTTTAAATGATGTGCCGGTATATCATTTAGTTTTACGACTGGTATATTTCAATTGTAATTAAATAGTTTTGGTATCTGGTTATTTATTTTTTGTGTGCATCACTTTGACATTTTTTTCATAATGTTCATCGTCCTTAAGCGACATTTCCTAATTAACATATGCTATGTTCGTCTATTTCTCGTTACTTTTACATTACATCATAATATCATTTATCACATATATTGGCATCTGGGAGTGACATAAAGCAGTGACATAAATATCATATGTAACTAGTTACATAAATATAACTTGAAACTGGTTGATA
>JAULCC010327679.1:0-11859 GCA_032358795.1 Nuttallia obscurata | reverse complement strand
AGAATAATAACCTTTGCTTTTGTGACAAAGGCTGCAAGTGGGGGCATCTGTGTCCTATGGACACATTTCTAGTTTTTAATATTTTACATTAACTTGGTCAGTTTAACTACAAATTATAAAGTCAATTTTAAAAGCTTAACAAAAATGAAATGTTGATTTTGTAAGCCTGACTACAAGTTTTAAGTCAGTTTTGAACATGAATCTGGTGTTACTGTGTCTCTGATTCTCCAGCAGGTATCAAGTTGTTAGATCCATACCCCATATTTTTATCTCGATGTAAACCTCTCTTTAATAACCATATCTACCTCCGTAATGAAGAGCCTCTCTTTATTGACCATATTCACCCCCCTAATGAAGAGCCTCTCTTTAATCACCATACTAACCTCCAATTTTTAACTTAATATTTAATGCTAGTTTCAAAATATACAATCAAAAAGTTACTGCATTTCAATCGGAAAATATCGGGTTGTACATTTTTGACATTAAACGTCTAAGTTCATGACTCTTTGCAAATTTACTCCACACAATACATTCCCTTACAAAACAAGTGCAACAACCTGTAACATAAATATTACAAAACTTTCTCAGTTTCAATACTTTATTCAAACAAAGTCTTCTATTTTACAATCTTTAAAAAACAAAATGTATGGTAAATAAGGAATCTGCTAAAATTTACATATCACAGTCTTTGGACGGCACAAATATATATGTAAACAAAATTTATGTGAATTTCATTATGTGGTTAAATTCCATGTTGTCTTTGTTTGTCACATATATACTAATTTCATTACCACATATCCTAACATCTCTCATATGAACTCTCTATAAATAGCATCAGTCTTTGCAACAATAGGTTTAATATTCATTCAGAATATAAAAATAATTACAATAAATAAAATTAAGTTCACCTTCGTGATGAAGAGCCTTTCTTTAATAACCATATTCACCCCCCCCCCTAAATGAAGAGCCTCTCTTTAATAACCTTACTAACCTCCATAATGAAGAGCTTCTCTTTAATAACCATATAATCTGTAAGGAGCTGCTGTGAAGAGGCAATATTTCTAATTTTCAAAGTCTTTTTATATTTTTCTTCAATTTTCTCAATTGAAATATATTTCTTTCTATAAAAAATGCAGATTTAACAAAGTGTTTTTCCGTATTCTGCAAAGCAGTACTCTAAAATATTAATCACATCTATGGTGAAATTATTTCACAGTTCATTTTTAAACAAGCAAAAACAATCATACAAATCTGACAATACATTGGGAAAAAAATGATTTTCACATCCACCTGTTTAAAGACACTTGCAATTACCTAATACTGCCCAGAAACATGCATATTCACAACATATGCATATAAGGGGGAGATCTAAAAGTGTTGCTTTTTACCTTTCATCTGTAAATTTCCAAATTTATTGAAACCTTTTATCCTTGAAACATTTAGGTCATCCTATTTGGCTTCCTTTGTTAGTATTACTAAAGTATTGTATCATACACCTATTCTTGCTTCCTTATCATGACTGAAATAATTAAAAATGATTTAATAGATGCACTCTTTACAATGTATCACGTCTCTTCATTCTTTATCATGACTTGAAATCATGAAAAGTCCATGGATCTTTTTCTGTCAAAACATTCAGTATTTATGTCCTAAATTTTGTTTTAAATGTTATTTTTTATTAGTCTTCCCATGTTATACTTTTGTTTAAATCATTGCATCTCAATATAAATCAAAGGATTTTTGACAAATGACCCACTTAGTATTGTTCTACCTTGTATTATTGGTCTTTATCAGACATTGACAAGGGAGGTAATTGGCTTTCTCTTCATCTGACAAGGGAGATAATGATATATTCACAAGTTTTCACTCATTGAAAAACCAAAGGACCAAATTATACATCAAAATTAAATTTTAAGAAATCTGTTGATTTCTGTCCTTTTTTTTTCATTTTCTAGTTTGAACATAAGAATTTGCCTAAGGCTTGAAACATTCTTTCAGGTATTGTTTTCTGTGTGTGTTTCCGAACTCCTCAGTTTTACACTTTGAACACTTATAGCTTCATCATATCAAGAAATGCTGAAAAAATCTTGAAACAAATTTCACTAGGTTTCATGTGTTTCTGGCGTTTGTGGTGGTGCTTTGTAAAAGGGATCCTTTGGCAACATTATATCTGTGAGTTTCTGCATGGTTTCGTGACTTGGCGAAATCTTGTTTTTCTGAAAAATATTCATATCAATACATTTGTCATGTCTTTGCATTCCTCTTTTCAGACTGAAAGAGACCTATTTACAAAAGACAAAAAACAATCTTGAGACATTACACATGTACATGTATTTTGTGCCAAATTTCTGGATGTAAGGTATTTCCACGAAATTTAGTAACATGAAATAAGGTTTTCTGTATGAAGTTGTTTAAGAATTAACAGATCTGTCAAATCTGTCTGTTTACAGTTAATCAAGGCTAGTAAATCCAGTAACTTGGAATATTGCCATTGCTGCATAATAACAAAGTTAAATATTGTTGATTACTTTGTCAGCTAAATGTATCAGAACCTAGAAGCTAAAGATAAATCATCTATATGCAACACATAATCTTGATATGATGCATGTATGTGCTATGTTCTTTTAAATTGCAAGGCTATATAACATGGTGCAAGTTTGTGCCAAGTAATTCGAAATTATATATATATATATGCAAGGCAAAGTCATGGGCAAAACAAGAAAAGTTCAAATAAAGTTTGTTTTCTGTCACTGAAACCTCAACCTTGATGTTTCAGACATAAACTTTGCATGTGATATCGTCTTGATATGGTACATATTTCTGCAAGTAATTTGAAAATATATTTTTGCATGACCAAGTTACTGCTGGACAAGAAAAGTTCACTTTAAGTATATTTATTGTCACTGTGACCTTGACTTTAAAGCTACAGACATAAATTTCAGCATGGGACACTTGGTCTTGATATGGTGTGTATTTGTTTAAAGTATTGAAAATATCTCTATGCAAGACAAAGTTATGTTCCGCACAAGTTAAGTTCTATTACAGTCTATTTCTTATCACTGTGACCTTGACCTTGAAGCTACATATATAAATTTTGGCATAGGACACTTGGTCTTGATATGGTGTATATTTACTTAAAGTATTGACAATATCTCTATGCAAGACAAAGTTATGTTCTGCACAAGAAAAGTTCAATTACAGTCTATTACTTATCACTGTGATGCTGACTTTGAAGCTACATACATATGTTTTGCATGCGACATATTGTCTTGATATGGTGAATATTTGAGCCAAGTTATTTAAATATCTCTATGCATGACAAAGTTATGGTCTGTACAAAAAAAGTTGACATCCTCCTGGCAAACTGCTCATGGAATTTGCATGCGTCTTTTGACAATGTTTAGATGCACACTTTTTTGTCCAGGTGAACAGGCAAATTGTCAAATGTGTCAGTGGTTTTAAAAATTCAATTTTGATTATTAAGCATTTTCATCATTGCTTAGGTAACAAGGGAACAGTCAAAGTTATTGTCCCTCGGCATTGGGGATGATATTTAGAACTGTTGTCCTTGGCACTTCAGTCTCAGGCAACAGTTCCAAAGTCATCTTCAATACCTCGGGAAAATAGTTTTTACTGTTTCCAACTGTATACCATTTCTCGCTATATTTAGAAAAGCTTCATCAGGGGTGAAACAGTTTTGACTGTTGCCCGCTAATAAACTGTTTCACGTGCGCATTGGATGTGCATCAGAAATTTCCATATCACAAGTGCCCCTGTAGGTTTATCAATGGATGAAAAATTGATTGGAAACCATTTGGAAAATTACAGTACTGAATGACCTTGATCTTTGACCTACTGAGTTCAAAGGAAATAGGGGTAATTTAATCATCATCATGAACCTCCCTACCAAATATGAGGACTTAAGGTTAAACGATGACTTATTTGTTGATCAGAAACCATTTTGATGATAACAGTACTGAATGACATAGACCTTTGACCTACTGACCTAAAAAGAAAAAGGGGTTAATATATTCATAATCATAAACCTCCAAACCAAATATGAGGACTGTAGGTTGAAAGATGGAAGAATTATTGATCGGAAACCATTTTGGCAATTACAGTACTGAATAACCTTGACCTTTAACCTTTTGACCTAAAAAGAAATAGGGGTCATCTACTTATCATCATGAACCTCCCTACTAAATATGAGGACTGTAGGTTTATAGATGGATGAGTTATTGATAGGAAACCATTTGGAAAATTACAGTACTCAATGACCTTGACCTTTGACCTACTGACTTCAAAAGAAAAAGGGGTAATCTACTCATCATCATGATTTCCCATACCAAATATGGGGACTGTAGGTTAAAAGATGGATGAGTTATTGATTGGAAACCATTTGGTCTACCAACCTACCGAAATGTGCAAAGCAATATACCCCCATTTCTTTCAGAAAGGGGGCATAATAAAATATTTACTTCATAGTTGTTTAAGGTACAGTCAAAACCATTGTCCCTCAGTATATCTGGGATGATATTTAGAGCTGTTATCTAGGGACAATAGTTTTGACTGTTACCAAAACACTCATGAAATAACTGTTTTATTACCTTATCAACTTAATAATTCTGACTGATGCAATATTATAGTTTTCACTGTTCACCAGAAACTAGTCTGGAAAACTTTAACATGCAAGTCTGATGTGCTGACAAGTTTCCTACTGTGCTCCAATTGTGTAAGTCCTACTGTGTTCCCACTGTGTAAAGTTGTTATACTTACACCAAACACCAGTCTCATAAGTCCAGTTCCACTGCTTTTATTGTCAAGGGCCATTGTTGTCTGGTATTGCATAGCCTTTAACAAGGCAGCCATACCACTTTCTCCAATATGGTTTCCTGTAATATATGTACATGTATATATATATTACGAATACAGAAATGTCAGCAGATGTAATCTAGATTTTTTGTTTATAACTACTTAAATCACATCAACCTAGTTAAAAGTTATATTGCGACTTTTTCCCAGCTAACCAAGGTGATGGAAAACCCCATGTACAAGTCCCTGGGCAGAACAATTGGCACTCTACAAGTTTAGCTTTCTCACATGATGATATACATGTATAATGCCAACATATTATAGTAAAAGCTTAGGTAGTTTAAATATGATTATATAATACATCTTTCTCAATTCAAGCCTCATCTTGCTTATAGAATGTTCATAAAAATTTTACTACTGCATAATGTACAAGTAAACAAAGGACATGTAAAACCAGGGGGCCCTTTTATAAACTTCATACAAGTTTTCACATATATTTCTTAAATTCTTTCGTGCGAACATCTGTCATTGTCTGCTGTGTATAATGACGGACACTATGATACATATGAACGGTACTTCCCTATCGCAGAAAATCTTAAATTTCAACTTAGCGGGCGTACAATTAAACTTCATGCAAACATTTTATATCGTACAAACTTCATAAGAATGTCCAAATTCTTACGTGGTTTTATCAAAATATCCTACAAAGTTAATATTTATGAATTCGTAAATTTACAAAGATTTTCCACAATAAATATGTAACGTTTATAATTACCATGGTGGCCGTCATTTTACATCACGGATGACGACGAATATTTGTACGAAAAAGTCCAAGTGACCCTGAGAAGCACCACAGACCTCTCTCTCATTCAACCTAGCTGGGTAATATTTTCACAAAAATGACTGATTGTACAGTCTCAAGTTGTTATTCCAGCTCACAACCCCACAATGGCGAAGTGCCAAGCCATTTCAAAATTCAATGACATGACCCACCAACACTCTGAGGACACTTTTGTGAGATTTAGTAACTAGTAGTATTTTACATATTTTATAGATGTGAAGTTTGAAGGTAGAGCAGTTACTTACTTGAGAGGTTAATATTGATAATGATTCTATTCCCAGTCACCCATAACTGACCATCAATGAAGTCTGCCCCTTCCAATAAGGGGTTGATAAATTCAGGACTGTCTGAGGTCTGTAACAGAAGACTGAAAATATGCACACTGATATGTCTGGGTTCAAAATTATAGATTTTTCTTTAAGCAGGGACTCAATCTCTAAAGATTCTTAGAAAATTCTCTGATTGAGATTGACTAGTGGTATGATAAAATCCAACCCATGAAATGCATGTTATAATGATCATGAGAAACTGTTCATGTTAATGAAAGAATTTTTACCTTGGTACCTGATGACTTGAAATTAGTATATTTTGCTAAAGCTGTTAAATAAGAGCTCTATGAAGGTTTATCTTTGCTTTTCCTTTCACGCTGAGTAGAATAAGTACTCAGCAAGTCACAAATAGTCATATATATAAATAACCCTATACTCTATATGGATATGATTTTTATCATATGTGACATGAAAATCCCCACCAGCCTGCATATACATGCAGTCTGAGTGGGATCTACACAGTTCACTTTTTGGACAGAAATTACCTTATTAATATGTAGCAAGCAGTGTAGATCCTGACCTGACTGGATGTGCAGTCTAGTCCTGATCTTCACTTGTGTGATAAAAAAGACAGTTAACATGGAGTAAAGGGTTAAGAATGCAACATGATGTCATGTTCTGGAGTGAATGAAACAGTTTTGACAGCTGTCAGCCTATAAACCATATCATGGCTTGCATAGAATGTTAAGCATATTATTCTGATTTCATAAGTGTATTGTTTCATGGGTGTTATGGAACATGCAGTCAAACTTGAAGTCACTCCCAAAACCTCAAGACACTGAAGTTTTGATTGCTCTTAAAACACCCATCCACTATATTAATTGTCTAATGTTTTATTTTTTATAAGTTTTAACTTTTTTCTGTCTTATTTATAATACAGAGTAGGTACTTATTATTTCAACAACATTAAAATTCTTTGAACAACATTGGTTCTTCCATGGAAACATTAACCAAAACATATGCACAATGAATAACACTGAGAAGAAAGGACACACAAGTTGAGATTTGACCTAAGAAGTTCAAAAAGTTTTTAAAATATGTCTTTATTTCTAGAGTATTTTCTTATCTTATAACAGCTTTTGAGGTACAGTGTATCATCTTTTCTTAAAATAATAATATACCACATTTATATAGTATTTATTTCATATTTTGAATCACATTCAAGACAAGAGTGCTTTACATAACATTAATACCCCTGAACATCAGGTTGTAAGTCAGCCATTACAGATGACACAGATTGCAGCCATGGCACATTGGCTTACACCTTCACAGGTACCCATTTATACACCTGGGTGAAGCGCATGTGGGATTAATTTTCTTCACAGAGCCTGGGCTTGATTTGAACCCAAAACCCTTTGATCATGAGGTCTGTGTCTTTCCACTAGACCACCATCCCCACACATCCTCTTAACCATTATTTAAATCATGAATAAGAAAAGTATAAAAAGAATTACATCAGACAATGAGACAAAGGCATAATAATTAGTTTATGATGCAAGCCTGTATTTATCAGAAACTACCTGAAGTTGGTATAAATTGATTGGGTAACAATTTCAAAAAAGATTTTATTAAGAAATAAGACAAACCTCATGATCCGTAACTGTTGGTTTTTTGCTGTCTTTACCTCCCTTTCCCTTGGGCTTACTACCTCCCTTTGCAGATTCAGCAATTATCGATGCTGAAATATTTCAAATAAAAAAAATGTTTACATTTTTTTTCAAAACTGAACACACAATCACTGTAAAACCAAAAAGAAAACCACATGTCACAGTTATAATTGGGTAAAATACTTATGGACGACATCAATGACATGCAAGTAATACAGAGTTATGCTTCTTTACATTTTTTAATAAACATGCTTTAAAACACTGTTAAGTTATATACATATATAGCTGTCTACTGATCATAAAGGCATTGACATATATCATTAAAGTATAATTATAGTGATGTATGTTATCTCTAATATAAAAGGTACAACTAGGGTAGTTTGTATTAAGTCATCAATGCACTAAATAACTGTGCTTATTTGAAGAAAACCAATAATATCTTTATTCATTATCAAGTAGGTGTTAATGGTTTAATGTGTAAATATTTTATAACATGTAGAAGTTTGAACAAGATGATTTCAGTATTCAACCCATTTGGTATATATAAATAGATTATTCTATTTCCATAATCCTTGTCATGTATAATCCTCTCAACCAATTGATTTACACAAGAAGAAGATGTTTATGATGAGCTAGATCTGTGTCCTGTAGATCAAATGTCATGAATGCTATAATGTAGAGCAAAGGATTGCTGAATATTTATTTTTGTAAAATATAAATAAATTATGTTACTCTATTAACTCTGAAAATCATGTCATTCACCGCAACAGTCATTTTCTTTAATTTCTACAGTATTTGTACTTACTCTTCCAGAATAAAATTTGTAGATTTAACCATGGTTAAAGTACTATTCATTTGTAAGTAATTACTTGCTACAACACTTCTATGATGATAAGATATATTGTTTTAGAGTAAAAATTGGTCGACAACAAAATAGATCTATCATTTGATAGGTTTTTGACTAACAGATCGATCGTTTTATCTTCTTTATAAATGTAACTAATGAAGAAAAATAATTCTTCAGATCCCCCATCACCAACATGCTTTGGTAAAGTTGAGCACCAACATGCTTTGGTAAAGTTGATCAAGGGAGGGATTTGTTTCCTCCAAGAGTTCAATAAAACATGCAATATATATGCTCATGCTCCATGCAAAACCATTCCAACAAAATACCAAAAGAATAGTAAACTTGTTACTAAAAATTGAGGACACTTTGTTATTATGGGGAATTGGATATAGAAAAAAAGAACTTTGCACATGCTTAAAAGTAAAGTAGCAGATAAGAAACTTGTAAAATATCTAAAATATCAAACATATTAAAATTGTACATTTTTTTCAGACACATTGTAATAGACAACATCTAAAAAATAGATACATGCATAAATGTGCAAATATTGATTATGGTATGACGGTGCAATGAAATTCAGTACTGACTGTCTTGTTTTTAAAACTTTCGTTCAACTTTAATTGAAGCGTTCTGAAAATTCTATCACTTCTTTCTTTGGTTTCAAAAAACCGTACCATTACTTAAATTTAGAAAAAGGGCAAAAAGGCTCTAAATATTACATAAATTAACTTACAAATATTATTTTTCTTCATAAATCTAGAGAAGATATTATACTCTTGAGATCTATTTTTAACTTGAAATGTAAATTTTGCTTCTTAATTAAAGAAAGAGTTGTGCGTTAACTTTATCTTTAAGCTTTGATGCTTTTTGCTAAAAATGAGACGCTATGCATTTTTCACATGCATATTACAAATATGCCTCAAGAACATTTTTAAAATGCTTCAATGTGTGCTGAATTCAGAAGACCTTTTGAAGAGTTAAATCAGATTTCATTTGGAGCTTTTACATAAAAAGCCTTTCCAAAAATATAAAAAAAATAGAAACTGATGCATATTTTTCAGAAAATATTTCATGGTATAACTTTTAACAATTCAAAAAAGCAACTTTTTTAAACTAAGTTTTAGTATATGTCTATTATGGTAATAAATATTTTTAAAAAACCATCATTATTATTCATTTCAAATTTAACCTTTAAAATAATCCATATTTTCAATTTGAGCTGAAATAAATTCATTCATCTAAATGAATATCAAGTTAAAGTAGCTTCTTTAGAGATCAACATTTAAATGTCCTAAGCTTCAATAATATTTCAATATAAAAGAAAAAAAATCAAAATCAGTGACAGTTCATATTTGAACCATTTACATAACCTATCTTATAGTCAGAATGTAATAAATTATTTACATCTCTTCATGTACTGGTTCCAACTTTCCCCCTTCATTAAAAATTATTGTGTGAGACCAATGACATGACAACATCAAATAGGAAATGCCACAAGACATTTTTTCATGGCTTACAGTCATCATCAACCTGCAATGATCTGTGTGGCAATTAACTTAACAAAAGATCCCTTCATGCATGTCATGGTAATTTTTAAGATACAAAAAATAAAACACATGCCAGTGTGTTTCCCCACAAAAAAAAAACAGCATTTCTTAATCTAATACTATATTCAGCCATTTTTAAAAGAAAACCTGGTAAAAATGCATTCATCAGAGTATGGTTAGGCAGAACTTAGGCCCGATTTGCAACCCATAGATGGTTCTGAAGCACAAATACAACTTCTAATACGTATACCAACAGGCTCCATTGATAAAGAGCATTTTTCAGGATAGACTCATGCAAAGAAATAAATAACTATATATGTATATATGATTGGCTCAAATATGTGATGTCATACATTTCAACTAATGAAATGCCACAAATTGAACATGATATTAGGCCATGTTCCAAAAGTTTTTTAGGGCCACTGGCAGGCTCATTTCAATTTAAATGATCTATAAACCATATGTATTAACCCTTTACTCCATGGACATGACTTTTGTCATGTGTGACCAGTGAAGACCCAGACCAGCCTACACCTCCATGCAGTCTAATCAGGATCTATACTCTATGCTTCTAGAACAGAAATAACCTTGTTAATGTGACAGCAAACAGTGTAGATCCTGATCAGACTGCACATATGTACTGGCTGGTCTTGATCTACATTGGTTGCATGTGACAAAAGCCGTACCTATGGAGTAAAGGGTTAAAGCTTAAAACAAAGTGAACATTGGGTAGGTATCTGTACTAGATGGTTGTTATTCTATCTAGAGTTTCTGAGTTATCTATTAGGTGTAGCAAAGTTACCAGATACGCCAAGGGTTTTCCAAGCTACGCAAAGGAACAAATATGCATGAGTGGTTGATAAAAATAGAAATGATATACAGGAAGTGATATCATATAATTAATTCAATAAAATCATAATTCCAATACATTAGTCAGTACAAGAGGCCAGTAAGTGAAAACCAAAGGTCTCCAATTAATTCATCTTTCAAATTTATTTTTGTATTTAATAAAGAAACAGCTGATTTTTTCAGCCCAAATTTTATTACCAAACACTTAATATAAGGCAGATTCCATGTTTAAAAAAAAGCCTTTGTGGAATCAACTCCTTTAAACAGTGTAGATTAAACCCAGCCTACATTCAAGGTGATCTTACATTCTAAGTTTCTCCCTCCCACTGCTGTGAGGCTCTATATTAATACTTGTCCTATAACTGTCTAGCAAGTAAAGTCTAGTCAGGAGAGACAAGTTTTTGTTTAGCTCTTTTATTTAAATGGACAAGTAAAAGCAAGTAAAGTGTCAATGTACTCAAACAAAAGCACATAAAAAAGGCATTATTATTCTCACATCTGTCAATCGAATGTCATTTTTACAATCAACAAAGCCAGAACAGAATTAAAAATGATGATTTTGGAATTCTAACTCTAATGTGTGCAATGAAAACACAACATTTATAAGAATACATTTTTATTTCTGGTGGTTCTAGTATGTAGCCTTAAAATCTCAGGACAATCAAATTTTTGGTCAAGACAAGTATCACTAGACGAATCTTGTCTGGGTAAGAAACAATTTGTTCAGGACATATATCTTTGGAAAAAGCTTGACCCATTGGACAAGAAAAAATGTGTCCACTGACAAGTGTCTTGGAAGTAGTTTGACCCAATGGACAAGAAAAAATGTGTCCACTGACAAGTGTCTTGGAAGTAGTTTGACCCAATGGACAAGAAAATATGTGTCCACTGACAAGTGTCTTGGAAGTAGTTTGACCCATTGGACAAGAAAAAATGTGTCCACTGACAAGTGTCTTGGAAGTAGTTTGACCCAATGGACAAGAAAATATGTGTCCACTGACAAGTGTCTTGGAAGTAGTTTGACCCA
>JAULCC010327568.1:1214-11860 GCA_032358795.1 Nuttallia obscurata | reverse complement strand
TCGGCTATTGTTTACGAGGCGAATGCGTCTCGTTATTCCCCGTGATATGAATAAATTAAAATCTGACGTAAATCTATAGAATATAAATAGAACATGAGTCACAAAAAGTCGAAGACGATAGCTTAAGCGTTCCGAAAGGATTCGAAATATTCCCAGTTGACCTCGACAGCGTTCAGAATATCAACAATGATGTGCTGACAAAAATTCGAATTAAATTGGAAACATCTTTAAACACTCAATATTGCGATAGACATCTCGATTGATTCGCAATACAAATACGTAAAATATTTCAATTTTTAGGTTTATTATGGCCTTAAAGGCTGTGGTAGTTGTCACAGGGATTGGGTAATAGATGAGAGAGTTACAGTTTTATAATATCAACCTTTATGTCTCGATCTAGATTTGTGAAAAGCAGCATAGTCATTAATCTCACACAAAAAAATAATTTTCTATTTTCAGATGACTGCAATATCAACTACAACATTTTATGGCATACAGATTGGTCCAAATGTCATCACTTTATCCTGATGATCTTTCCAATGTTTCCGCACTATTTACATGCTTTTTGTTTGGTTATGGATTTAAATTACTCCGAGATTTCTGTTCCATTTTCTTTGTTTTGTTGTTTTAATAACTTATAATAAAAATGTTTTTGTCACGTTTTTGTTGTGTTAATTTATACTTTCTCCATAGAATTAAAGATTTAAATGTAGGTAACTATAAATATAAACATTTTTAGAGAATAAACATATCATGATTTTTTTGTAAAAAATAACAACACATTAACGAATTCGTAATTATCTACTTTGGCCTATGGAGCTGTGTTCTTTAATGGGTCAGATCGAAATCTTGCTCAACGAGAAGTTTGACCAAATTTTGTATATCTGTATATCTCCTTCGGCACTGCTGTTCGGTATATCTATCCATGATATAAGCTGAGGAGACCATAACGTTATCTAGTTTGACGTAAACACCAAGTTTACTTGATTACTCATGTCGCATCTATACTACTCAAAATTTGATAAGGATCACTTTTAAGATAGTGTTTATTCCTTACATAAGGTAGTGAGTGAGTGAAATGGAGTTTTACGGCACGTCAGCACACAAAGGCTATATACATAAGGTTGAAAAGTTAAAATATTTGCTGTGATTCTGAAAATTTGTTCATTTGACATCGACTTTGTGCCAAAATGAGCTGACAAACTGTTAAAGCGAAACGGCGGTTGAAACTTTGTAGGGACATTTATACAGGATATCACGGAAAGATAATCAAATGATTTTTGTTTGAAAAATTAAGTAGGGTGCCTGACTTTCCCTAAAGTATCGCGTGTGGTGACCATTTGATAGGTTTACTGCTCGGCATCGCCTTCTCATACTGCTAATAAGCCTTCGAAAGCTTTATTGTGGGATTCGAGCCCACTCGTCCAGTAGTGCCTGTTGGAGCTCTGGAACCGTGGTTAGCTGGACTTGTCGGCCATATATTGTAGTCTGCAGGATGTCCCAGGCATGTTCAATTGGATTAAAGTCTGGGAGCCTTGCTGGCCAGTCCATTTCCTCTATAGTTGTTGTCTGCAGGTACTCGTTGATGAGCCGTGCCCTGTGTGGACGGGCATAATCGTCCATCAAATTGAAATCAGGGCCTATAGCACCGGCGTATAGGCGGACATACACATCTAAGATCTCATTGGTGTATCGTGCAGCCGTCAATGTGCCGTTTTACCTGACATGCTAATAACCGCCCACATCTTGGCACGTCTCCAAATTTTAAGTAGCATACATATTTAATTTGTGGCGACTTTGTCAGTTTTTCATAGACAAGGAGGGCCTAATGCATCCCTCGATAAAACAATCCAACGTCCGCAAGCTAGCTGGATATCCTACTAAGATATAACACATAGTGGCTTTTTTCAGTCTCAGTTGAGGTTGAGAATGAAATTGCTTTCTGCATTATGTTTTTGATATTTTAACTTAAACAGTAAGATAAAATTCGTATTGAGACCGATTATCTATATAAAATATTCATTGCCATTTCTAAACGCACGTTAAAACATGCCAATTAAAATATATAAGACAATAAAGCTTCATTCTTACACTCAACTCAGACCGAAAAATGCTTTGCGAACTCGGGGCCATATCTGGGCGTGATTTGATTCCTGTTCTTAAACTAATTGCCATTTCATACCAAAATCATTTTAACCCCTTCACTGCCAGAAGCAATACCGCGCATGCGCAATATTTCGTCTGCCTCATTTTTAACTTTACAGATTCACTACATTTTGGCAAAATAGTTGGCTGAGGGTCAAACAGCTTAAATCCGGATGAGACGGAGTTCGAGTTGCTCGGCGTCTCACCCGGATTTAAGCTGTTTGCAAAAGATTTAAACTCGGGATAAGGCAGTGAAGGGGTTAAACGAGGTCTGGAATGTTTTATTTATGGGATCCATGGCGAGTCGTGGTTGCATTATTAAACAATTTATTGAATATCATTTTGTTATACACTGAAATTATCGATTCACACATCTTGATTTTATAGGTTCTCCTGTGATTTCAGCAGGTCTAAATGCCTTTTAATTATTTCTTGTTCCGTTAAAATTGAGAACACGTCTTCATATTCTCTTATTCTTCGTTGTAAGTATGTGTATCGTTTAAAATTCCTAAAGCATTGCTTTGCCCAGATGTTTAATAAGTCGTCTGCTTTTAAACCAGAATCTAGGTACAGATTTTTAACCTTCTTTGGCATGGACTCATTCTCATGACCAGTACTCCGTGAATTTAACATAAGATGTAATTTAGCATATGATGTAATTTAGCATATCACAACCATAAGTTACTGAAAAATGTTATTACCCAAGACCATAGATATATATTAGAACACCATGTTACGTGATTTTATTTAAGAACACTTTGTTATGTGATGTTATATTGGAACACAGTTACGTGATGGTTTTATTGGAACACTTTGTTACGTGATGTTATATTTGAACACATATTTTGTTATTGCTTTTTACTTGTGTGATTTTGTGTTGTTTTCCTTTTTGTTAATCTGCTTTTGTTTCTGTTCTTTTGGTTCGGTATATATTTTGTTGTTGTTTATTTAATTCTGGAATTTGAAAATCAGCCAATAATTTGAAAAGGGAAAATGTCAAGAACAACATACATATGGTAATGCTAGGGAGGGGTTTATTTGGGATATTTTTTCCACAATCTCAAAAGTCAGTGCACATTCGACAAGACGTTTTATTCAGTCATCTGTGTTCATCTCGCACTGACAGTCGATAGTCGATCCGGTCGTCATCCTTTGTATAGTTGCTTTAACTGAAATTGTTTCAAAAAATCAATTAAAAATTGAATTTAAATTTTACAAATGGATGTAAAAAATTGGTTTTATTATGTGAAACAGAAGTTTCAATACTGCAGTATAACATACAATATACAGAGTCAAATGTCTAAGTCATACGTTGTTGTTAAAAACGAAAAATGTAATATGGAAAATTTTGTTCAATATTGGTTTAGAAGTATCAATAAAAATACTCGTATAAGTGATAAAGACAGCAATAAATTAAAGACTTATTGAACATTCAATTCAGAATTTGCCGAGTAAACATATGTCTGCCTTATGTAAATTTCAGTGCAGTGTTGCAAAAATACGCAAAGAGAGTGGTAGATATAAAAAATTTGAAAATAGGGTTTGCCTAATTTGTTCAAAAATGTTGAAGACGAGAACCATGTTAATTTCAAATGTTCCATGTATAAAGATTAAGGGAGTCTCTATTCAATTATGTAACTAAGGTCAATGAAAATTTAAAAACTTTATCAGAATATGAACAGTTGAAATACTTATTTACCAATCAGATCTATTGCTAAAACCTGTTGCAAAATTCTAAACCGTCGAAAATTGTATATTTGTAAATAAAATTAAGTTATATGATATTTAGAATAAGTTTTTGATGTGTAACAATATTTGACTTATTTTAATTACTTTGAAATGGTGATAAAGTTATCTTTTCTTTTTAAAGTTGTTTTATCAATGCAATTAATATTAAAAATCTATGTTTGTTTATGGTTTTTATTACAAACCGTAATAGTATTAACTACTTACTTTAAGAGTAATGTTGATACAAAGATTTACACAACAAATATCATGGACAGATATCTGTAATAGGCATTTTTAGGTTGAATTTGTTTACATGATGTGAAATAATAGCAGCTACTCAGTTCACAACAGATCTGATCTGAAATGATAACGGATTTTTAAAAACATATCTTAGCTTGTTGCTTTGTTTCTTTTTTCACATTTTATGTAAACCTTTTTGGTTTTCTTGGTGTGTGTGGGTTTTTTTTTTAATTGTTTGTGCATCAGTCATGTGTAAAACGTAAAAATAGCAGCAATGTTTCATATTTAAAGAATGTAGATAGTGTCTGTGATAAGCCTGTTTAACTGATAATGTATTGTATTACTTTTTTCTGCGTAAAGTAGTCTCTAACGATTTATATTTGAATGACATTGTACATGTACATTGTTTGTATTTAATTAAGACATGCTTATGCTGTATAATGTTAAGACTGAAATAAAGAATATGCTAATTTGACATCATCACATACAGTCAAATAAGTAGTGCAAAGACATTTAACGTGAAAGTAACGTGAAAGTTACCCAGGTCAGATGTAGTAAACAATGGTTCCTTAAGTTACTTCTTGGTTTAGTGAAAAAGCAAATAAAACGGTAACATTACTTTTTCTGACATTTAAAACAGTATTTTAAACGATGTTATCTAACACATAAATTTCCACCCACATTACCTTGTCATGATTCCAAAAAGGGGCAGTTATTCTTCATAGTAAAACTCTACCACTTACTGTTCTGATTAGCGGTTGTAATCTATCGGTTGGGTATCATTCATGGCCATGATCTTTGTCTTGATTTTCTTGATTTTCTCCTTCTTAACTCGAGCTGCTTTCTTGGCATCTATAATTTTTTCATCAACCTTCTCTATTTTTTCAGTTTTCTTTTCAATCTTCTCTTTTGCAGTTTGAAGTTCGTCTTTTATGTCGTCGAGTATGACTTCTTTTTTGTCTGTTCTGTTTGAAAGTATCTTACCTTTCTTTCTTAAAGAATTAAGTTTCTTTTCTAGTAGAATCAGTTGGTTTTGAATATCATCAAGTTCTGTTTTAATCGTAGCCTTTTTAGCTCTTACTGTTTGAAGTTTTTTTACCAGCTTGGAAATATCTGATGCCATCTGTTTTCTTTCTTCATCGTCAATTATATCTGTCAAGCGAGTTTTCAAGGTTTTAATACGTCTTTGAATGTTGTTCAAGCGAACGGTCATTGTTTGGTTTTCAGTGTTTGAATCGGTGGTATCTTTGGAATTTTTGTTCCTTTGTTTAGTCGATAAATTTTGTTTCGTTCCGGGTTTTTTCTTTTGCTTTATCACATTGTTTGTTTCTTGTTCTTCTCCTTCTTTGTCAATTTGTCCCTGTATTTTTCTCATTTTAGCCCTAAGGATCTTTATCCGCTTCAGTAGGGTATCACGTGTCTCAGAAATTTCAGACGCAGTTTCGTAATCATCTTTGCTATTTTCCAACTTAAGGTTAAGTACTTTCACCTTTTCTTTTAAACTTGACAGCTCAGCTTGCAACTGTGCCATTTGGTTTTGTAACTCATCAATTTCAGATTTAGTTTCTGATTTAGTCTTTTTTATAGCTGTTGCCTTCTTCTCAAGTTGTGTCAGTCTTTTCTTTTGTGTACGCTTTTCAATCTTTAGATCTGAAAGCGCTTCTTCATTTTGATCAAGTCTATTTTCTATTTTGTCTTTAAGACTGCGATTTTCTTCAAGGTCTTCTTTTGTTTCTTTCCTATTTTCTTTGACGTTTTCGAGTTTCTGTCTTAATTTATTCAACTTCTTATTTGAATTAATCTCGATCTCCTTTATGTCTTGCATGGTATCTGAAAAATATTTTTTGCTTTGTGTTAAAATAAACGTAAGTGTTATAATATTAAAATAAGAAAGAAAAAAAAATCGCAAAACAAACCAATTTTACTGTTTAGGCAATTTGTAGGGTTTCGTATTTTCTTTTTCTGATAATGTTTCTCTAAGTTCGTCAAACGTAAAGACCAAATGAGAGAACATAAAAATATATTATATAGATTTATTTTCAAACAGTTATGAAAATCTCGCATGTCAAGTTTGTGTCCTTTTAGCAATATTGCTGTATAGGTTTCAACCATATTTAAGAAAAACTGATGTATTCTTATGAAGAAAACACAATAGCAAGCTATGACATGGTTTCAATCAGAAAATTACAAAAAGAAATACAACGGTCACAAGCAAAATTAAAACACGCCACATATAAAGTATAAAGCCCTGAGTCCCTTGACCAAAATCAAAAGGCATTGCCCTAATTACATTATAATGTATATAAAGAAATTTCGAATAGACAAATAAGTATTTTCATCGTAAAAGATGTAAAAATAAAATTAAAACAGTTTAGTTTTTGCATGCTCATAAGAGCATTTCATTAAAATCACATTTGTTATTTCATACCTTTCGGTGCCCTTTGTGTTTTTGTGTTCTGTAAAAACTTTAAAATTGTCTCCTCTTATTAAAGACAAGCTTCTATCTCACCCGGGGTTAGAATTATAAAACATTTGGGTTTGTAAGAAAATGTAAAAAAAACAGGAGAAAGTTTCTTTTGAAATTTGTACTCACCTTGGGGTTGAGCTGAAGTGATTTCTGGAGACCGATTAGACGTCAATTTATCTTTTGGAATAACGTCGTTTCCGCAGCAGTATTCTTCTCGTGGATTGAATGTTTTAGTTGAGCAGCACGCTGTCAAGTTTCCAAAGATTCTATTTTGTAGAACTTTATCACAGCATATCTTTTGAGCTGGATCATAGCTGAAACGCCCACAACATTGTGTCATACCTCCAACAAGTTTGTCTTGAACGTTACCATGGCAACAAACCTGAGATGAGCTGTCATAGCTGTCTTTACGTCCACAGCAAGAGTCAATCGAATTCGTAGTTTTATTAAGCCTTTTACCATTGCAACAGATTTCTTTTTCTGGATCAATAGCCTGTTCAAAACAGCAAATTGAGTTCTTGGTTGCTATGTTTTGGTTAAGGAATCCAAGGCAACAGGTCTTTGTTCGAATGTCATAACTCTTGTCTCCACAGCAACGTGTGAAGCGTTTAGAGGTCATAGGTTGTATTGAGCCAAGGCAGCACAGTTCCGTCTTAGGATTGTAACTACTTTGACCACAGCTGACTTCGGTAGTGCTTATTTCTAACAGATTGCCCGTCACACAGATATGAGTGAGAGGATTAAATGATGTTGAACCACAACACTGTTTAGGATTCTTTCCTGTTGATGTATATATAGATCCGCCACAACATATGTCTTTGTTTGGCAAGTAAATGCTCTCCCGACAACACCGGAAGTCATTAAGGTTGACCCCTATCGGGACTGCATTGACAATTCCGTCACAGCAAATCTCGATATTTGGATTATAGGATGTCTGGCCACAACAAAGGGTGTCATTTGGTGCTTTTCTGTTGACAATCTTGGCATCGCAACATAGTTCATTGGTAGCATCGAAAGTAGCACGGCCACAACACTGCATATTTTCACCTGATTTTCTTTTCCTGTCACCACAACACATTTCTTTCTTTACATTGTACAACTGCGTACCACAACATGCACAAGGAGAGGATTTTGGAACTTTGCGTGGAACGCCATCGCAACACGCCATCTTTTTAATGTTAATCTGTGTTTTTCCACAGCAACAAGAGTGCTTGCCAAACTTTTTTCTTAAAATTTCTCCATCACAGCATAAAGATGTACCATTGTCAAACGATGGCTGAATGAATTTGTTTACACAATTATAACATGTGTTTTGGTAGCTCACGCCATCACAGCATGATGTTGAATCTCTCCCATAGGAGGGTTGTATGGTACCTCCACAACAAGTACTTCTACTGGAATCGTACCTCTGGTCACCACAGCATTTTGTTTCATCTCCAGCTACTTTAAAGCGAACTTTGTTGTCACAACAAAGAAAGGTTGCAGGGTCGTATGACTCGGTTGCGCAGCATTTTGTGTCATTTCCAGCAACTGCAGGAGCGATGTTACCGTCACAACATTTAAAAAAGTTAGGATCATAGGATTTTTCCCTGCAGCACCTTGTTTGTGAACCTCCCAGTCTAGGTTGGAGAGTTCCTTTGCAGCAGATGTTATATTCATCATTGTTTAGTTTATTGCAGGTACCTGGAAATATGAAAAGGGTGCTATAAAAATGTAGTTAAAAATGTATTTCAAAGTTTAGAAGTCAGAAAAAGATTAAAAAATATAACAATTTATTTATGTATTTAAAAGGAAAAATGCATGTGTTTTATGAAATTGGAACAAGTTATTTACAACTTAATGTACGGATAAGCCAAAACCAAACCACTGTTCGGCATATCATGTAATCACTTCAACAAACTGTAAAAGAAACTTTGGGTTTGAAGTACTTCCTAACATGTTTAATTTTGTATTTGAGTATAATTTTATTATCTTAAAAACTCAAAAGAATTCCTATATTAATATTAAATTGTGTCATCAGTGATATAAATCTAACCCCTTGGTTTAAACCCTCAGTGCTTTACCTTTTTGTTTTTGTCGAAAATATTCTCTAAGATAGAGGCGTACTCAATTTTTTTGCTAGTTCAATCATTTATTAATAAAGCGACATTTGCTCATAAGTTTACTTGCAAACAGATATAGAAAAAGATAGATGAAACTGCAACAACTTGCAAAATTTTCTGCATGCTCTCGACACAACTCAAATGTATCCAACGTCTATTACATTTCGTATCTCATATTTTTCAGCAAAAATTATCTCGTATATGAAAATATTTTCAAACTGATGCACAAGGTATTATAAACTTGTGATCTTGGATATCAAAGGAAGAGTACGGAAGTGCACAGTCCAGGCTCTTAGCAAGGCTGCAGAAAGAGCATCATGTTGGCTATTATTGCAGCGTAGCAAGCCTAACTGGCAGCCAAGGTAGACGGGGTCGTGGCTGATCACCCTACCTGCCCCCACCATCTCGAGGATGTACTGAGTGTAAAAGGGGCTAAACATCTGACGACGGATGGCCACTCGGCTGACGACGTCTACATTATTAATGCAGGTTAATAGTATTACAACACTTAGATTACAGAACATGAATATGTATGTGCTTGTCCATAAAAATAACACTGAGTATGAAGATATACGACTAAACATCAAGAAGTATACTAGGTTGAATTTATAGGAACTTAATTAATGCAAAACAAACCTGACTAGCCTCCCTTTCATACATGACTGAGATATATACTGAAATTGATATGGATCACCAAAAAACAATTTAACATTACATAATGTTTCTATGGCCTGTTTATGTTTTTTCTTTCCAAGAAAACAAAATAAAGCGATTACACATGCATAAGTATACTATACAAGTTTATGATAAGTTGCACAGACAATCTTCAACAGTTAGTCAAATCGTTTAGCACTAACCAAAGGGTCAAATCAACAACAATGATTTTCGCACATTAGATTAGTTCATTCTATCTGTTCAAGAAAATTTAATATGTTATCCATGGCATTCAACTAATAGTTGACAAGAGTTGAAATAGATCACTGTGTCAGAGGGAACAATTCATGACAAATCTCATTTTAAAAACATACTGAATGTAACTGTCATAAGTGTTTCAATAAAAACTCCATGTCAGTAGCAAAGCTCTATGCAGGATAACAGATTTCGTAAAAACACATTTACAAAGGTGATCTTCATGCGTAAAGACACAACTTCAAGCTAGAAAGACGTGATGCTTGTTTGCTTAAATTATTTCATTGTGTTATGAATCGTTAATAGTTCGTCCTACCCGCAGCATTGAAAATACTAATGAGTCAGAAACATTGTAATTTGTTAAAGCTTCATTGATAATGGAATAAAAAAACACCAAAAAAAACACATGTTAACGTTCGTTTTCTAGTTTACAAAGTAGTCAGGATAATCCCACATTACAAGCTATTTGACCCATGTTCCCCAGCATCTATGTTTACAAAACAAAACAAGGTACTTTGTGCAAATAAACTATTTTATTATTCTATTTGTAAAATGGTTTGTACTGTAACTGCTGATTATCTTTGAACTGAGTCTTTTAAAATGAACAAAATGGTTCATACTCACCCGGTTGTTCGGTTGTTTCTGACACTGTAGTCGAGACTGTTGTTGTGGTTGTTACTGGTGGTGGTTTGGTTGTTGTTGACACTGTTGTCGAGGCTGTTGTTGTAGATGTTTTTGACGGTGGTTTTGTTGTTGTTGTAACTGTCGTCGAGAGTGTTATTGCAGTTGTATCTGTATTTGGGTCGTTCGTTGTCATCGATGGTGAACTTGTTTGAGATGGGCTAGTACTTGTTGGGGAAGCCAGCTTTCTTTTTGGAATAACGTCGTTACCGCAACAGTATTCTTTTCGTGGATTAAATATTTTAGATGTGCAGCACGCTGTCAAACTTCCGAATTTTCTCTTGTGTAATACTTTATCACAGCATATTTTTTCTTCTGGGTCATAACTGAAACGCCAACAACATTGTGTCATGTCTCCAGCAAGTTTGTCTTGA
>JAULCC010327567.1:0-19798 GCA_032358795.1 Nuttallia obscurata | reverse complement strand
TCATCTATACAGAAAATTCACTTTCGTATTTTATTGACTATTGAACATCTAGTGAACAAAAAGTTAACTATGTGTTAAAGATTTCTAAATAGCAACATTGTTTGGGCATCTATGAACTTATTGATTAATGGACTGACATGACAAATTTGACAAGTCTATTTGTTCAAAATCCTTTAGACAAATAGTCCATGAGGAAATCAAATTCACATGTATATAACTGACAAAAGAACTATTCAAAACAAAACCAACAGAATACATTAAAATTAACAGAAGAATCACCAACAATAACATGCATATCAATATTGTTTTGTACATTAATAACAACAGCCACTCTTACCTCTTCTTCCAACCAGTCATTATACTGTACTATGGACTGCATGACAATATCAGCACCTTTCAAATAAAACACAACCTCCCCTGTTTGGTCGTCCTGGAAATACAAGGTTACAAATAGAACTGATTGTGCATTATAGCAAAAGCTCTTAATTTTACTTCCTTTTAACATTTTAATTTATATTTTGATGCGAAATGTATTGTTCAATTACAGGAAAAACTAAATTCAAAGCAGTTAGCATCACTAATTCTTTGAAGCATCATTTGACATGCATAATAAACTTTGATAAATGGAATTTTAACAAGAGCTTTCTGAGGACAGGATACTTGGCTATTCAAAGAAATATTTGTAAGCAAGGGAGATTACACACTGCAGTTTTTCTAACATTTTCTTTAACCCTATGAACTTTCAATGAGCAAAGGGGAATAATTGTAAAAATATAGCAGACAGAATGTCAATAAATAAATTTTTGAACATCTTTGAATACTACAGGGGCTATGTTTTGGACAAGAAAAAAAACATATGTGAATAACTTCACAAATATTTAGAACAGAGTTACACTTCTTACACACTTTCTCTTTCAGCCTTGTACTCACATAAGAAAATTCAGTTGAATATCTTCAAAGCTTATACCTAAGACAAAATAATGAACAAGGGAGAATTAATCCAGCATTATTGCAGACAGAGTAACTTTTCTTAAATATCAAATGTCCTCTCTTTTTCCCTCTAATCAAATATGAAATTACTGTTGAATATCTTAAATACACTAGGAGTAATGCTACAAATTAGAAAAGTTAACAAAGGGGAATAGCCTACCCTCAAAATGATACCCATTCTTTTAGACTCTGATGTGAATGGAAATATATGAAGAATTGTGTATGACAAAATGGTGTTGTTGGGTGCTCTTAGTTGCATAGAATTCAGGTCTCTTTTGATCAAGGTTAGGCCTACACTCTCTGTCCATGTTACCAAGGCAACCTGTAAGAAATTTATAAAGCAAAATGATTAATGAACAAACACAGAATGTACAAAAAAATCTCCTTATCAATTAACTTTATCAGGTGTGATACTGAAAAGTAAGCAAAGGGGTCTGCAAAAAAAAAGTAAGCAACTTATTTAATCATTTTTCGCTAATAAATGTTAAAAGACCACAATTGTAACACAATGACACACACTAGGTTTCAAAAACAGAATTCCTGTAAAACATAGCTAAAATAAGTTTTTGTCAACAGTTGGCATAAATATATTACTAAATTTAAACCACTTCCAATCTACAGGTCAATATTTGTAACACATACCTCATCTGGACTTGAGGCCTGGTATACAACAGTCTGTTGACTCTGTTGGTCTGCCTCGACTTGTAGTGATGCCTCCTCTGACTTTTCCTCATCATAGACGGGTGTGACATTATGACATAATGCCAGAGCCTGTACAGCCTCAAGGACACGTGTCACAACTGTACGCCTGACAGGCATGCCCTGACGAGAGCTTGCTGCCGACTGCTGGGCCTGAGAGAATGCTGTTTTCAAATGCGCTATGACCTGTAAGGTAAGGCAAGGTACATGAGATCAGTGCTTAAAGAAAGAGTATCACACTTTATACATAACACAGAAATACATTATAGATTGTCACCACTTATCAGACCAAAATGTCTTGCATTTCAGACCAATTTTAAGGTACTTATGTTTATGGACAGTGCTCAGAGCAAGAAAATCACACCAAAGAAACATTAACTGAGTTTTTCCACTTATAAAACCAGAGAGTCATGAATTTCAGAACACTTTCCTTAAACTTTATACTAGCATACATACTAAGGTCAGTTCCAAGGGCAAGAATGTTGCTTGTAATAAACAAATATATATTAACTTTAGAGTATAGTAACCTAGGAAACATAATAAAGTTAACTGATATAAGGGAAATCTCAATATCAGCTGTCAGGAACAGAAGTAGTTATTCCTTCTATAAAATTTCCTGTGCATTGTTTTCTTTACATATACCAACATTCATATATAGTGTTCCTCTAACAATAGAAAATATCACCTCTAGTTGATAATTTTAAGAGAAACGTTCATATGTAGCTATTTTTTCTATTCTTAATGTAAGAGAGACAACTTTTTCCTCATAGTTTTATTAATTAACCACAAACAAACTTTTTACTCTAAGAGGACAAATATATAATACAGGCAACTTTACCTCATCTGCTGTGTCATGAGTAAATGCCACTGTTCCTAAATGTAGCTTTTTGAAAACCTGTCAACAAACATATAAAGCAATTGTGATTATATTAGCGACATTAGCTAAGTCAAGACTCAAACAATTTATGGGACAAATTTATTTAACTCTATAAATTAATAGGGTTTCAATCATATAGTTAAAAAATAGATGAGTGTTAAACAGAACACTTGTGTTGCCTTGTTACATATGCTTAAGAGTAACCAAAAAGTTTACATGACAATATGCTTAACTATTCTAGGAATCTAAAAACAATAGAACTTGAAAGTTTGAAGAAGAAATGTTGATAAATGTCAAATATAACAAACAATAAGTTTATGGCAAAATCTAAGTGTAAAAAAACACAACTTTGTCAAATATGACCTTGACCTATAGAACCCTGTTGTCATAAGCAATATTATTATATTACTTAAAGTTTTTAAGTATAAATGTTTATAAATGGCAAATCTATAGACAACGTTAAGTTTTTGAGACAGATATTTAGACAAAGCAATCCCTAAGTATCACAATTTTCCAAAGGGCAACACAAAACTGGTGACTAATATTTTACTATCTTCTCCACAGCAAAAACACTCCATGAAATTTCAAAGCTAATATTTGAGATTATTTAATCAATCAGCATATGAAAGAAATAATAGGAAAGAAAACAAGAAAAACTGTTGATTGACAGTATAGCATTAGCATACCATGTCATTTTGGGTGAGTGTCCCTGTTTTGTCAGTGAGTAGATAGCTAATCCTTCCAAGTTCCTCAGGTATGGTGGTACTGCGTACTACTGTCCCCTTTATATGTTTGTCTCGCATTATCAACCATGAATACACAATCTTACCCATGTCAAGGTTCACACGTAAGCTACAAAGAAACAAAAGAAACTTAATTTAACACTTAAGCCTGATGTTTATGACTTCAGAGGAAGCAATATACCACACTATATGACCTGATCTGATCAAGGTATGTACTGTTTGTCATGTTCTCATAATGATCTCAAAAACATATCAACACTAAAGAATATTCAGACACAGAATTCATAATAATGAATATTTAGCTGGTTGATGGTTAAAAAGTTTAAAGAGATAAGAAAATATAGCTTTTATTTTAAAATCATGTCATCTATTTTCCAAGTTTTTATAGTCCTGAACCTAAACCTTAAACAGATTTTTTTTTACACGTGCAGAGACACAAAGTCAAGCTCTAACATCTTCAATTTAAGATCTATATCAATGGCTCCATCATGTACAATATGATGTTACTGTTATATGTGGTGCAGTCCTGTTAAACCTTATATATTCCACAAACAAAACTTTAAAGTTTGATTTTAAGTTTGAGGCTTACCTAAGAGGTATGATGTATGATAGGAGAAGGATAAATCTGAACAGGTATCTATACCATGGACCATCCCAGCCCTGAAATACAGAATCATATTGACAATAGCATCGGTGTAAAGGACAATTGTTGCAATCAGCATTCTTTGATAAAGTCACAAACACTTAGTTTCACTCAACACTATTTATTCACCAGCCATCTCATGTTCATAAAATTTTCTTTAAAAAAAAATAGCAAAGGGAGAAAACTCTCCCTCTCCAAAGATTATACAAGGGTTATTCCCCTTCTTTACTAATCTAGATATTAACAAACATTCTTTGCGACTGGTTTTAAACATTACTGGGGATTCATACATCACTAGCTGAACATTTCATATCATTACTAAAATTAAGAGAAACTACATAAAAACACAATGTCAATAAAATATACCTGAATCAGCTTATTTAGGTCAAGAAAACCATCAGAAAGATTTACATAAACTCACCTTCAACAACATCATAACTACAGAGAGGACAACAACAGCTGAGAACAGCACCTTGGTTAGTGTATTGATCTCCATATCCAGTAGACCAGTCTGAAGGTAAAATGTCATAAGTTGTTGTCATGAATCAAATCTTTCAGTCACTATGAAAACATCGGAGTACTGATAATTGTATAAGTTAGGGCCAAGTGTCAGCCCAAGTGTGTTATGTAGACTGAGCCTGACTTACTCTTTCATACTTTAATTGTGTTATGATCCCCTACTATTAAAGATCTCATATCCAAAGGCTGATGAAGAAAGTAAAATGAAATGTCAAAGTTAGCCATCTGTAAATTTAGTTGAAACTGAGGGAGGAACAGAGGAAGGGATTTTCTATTTATGGCTGCATTTAAAAAGTAAGACAGAATAAAAAGCCAACATATACTTCATTAGAATAACCTATATGCTATATTCAGTGTGCTATTCACCTTAATAAAGTATGTATTTTTTGGTTAATATAAGTGTGTATGGGTACCATGTAAATAAGATATTGTTTGGCATCTCATCTAGATTTATTATTAGTAACAGTTATAGGATTATACTTACTTGAAATGAACTACACATATCTAAAGCATACTTTAAGATTACTGATTTCATTCATAATATTCAAAGATGATCATTTAAAGGAAAATATCTCAAAATGAGTTGTTGCATATATATCTTTGACATTTTTCTATATAACCATGATTACACAGGTCAAGCCTCAGAATGTTCTCAAGAAATATTGATATGTTGGAGGTCACGTTCATTACTAACAGAGCACTGTTTGAACTTTGATAGAGTAAAATGGAAGCTTTTTGAAAGCAACATCTAAACAAAAATTTAAAATCATTGAACATAAAGCAACAAAACATTTCTGACCAAAGTGAATCTAATACAGAAATATAAAATTGATTGTAAGGGTTCACAATCTATTCTTACCTTACTTTGTGGCTGAGATGTATTCATGACACTGCGACTCTCACCACCTGTGTACACCACCATGCCCAGGGCGGTGCCCGAAGCTACCACAGTGTTAGCCCAGAGAGTATTCTCTATATTTAGAGGCTCATCTTTATCATTATTATCAGTCTACAATAACAAAAGCAAGAAACATACAGTATGCAAGAAGATAAAAATTTACCAACTGCAAAATTTACTTCCTGTGTGACATATTCAAGTTTTGTCATGATGGCACTGACTAATGCAATTGTCTGAGACTGACAAAATTAAGATCTAAAATTATAGTTTCCACATTATCCCAAATCATAAAAGTGTGGGACTTACGTCGTAAACTTCAAAAATATTTCTTATTTGAAGATCTATATCCAAACTTCTTCAAGTTTTGTATAATGGATTCAAGATGCATATCAGATCTGCCTACTTTTAGGGCCCCTTGATAATTATTTGATATGACAATTTTAAGGATATTTTTTACAGCATCAAGACTTGTGTAGGAAAAAGAACCTCAAAACTATTTACAGCTGCACACTTTCATGAAAGCACAGAAAGACATACATACCCTTCTGTAGGTGCCTACAAAACTGTGAATGTGTTTCTGGGGAGCCTCAGCATAAACCTGAGCCCTGATGTCCAAAATATCCTGAAGGAAATAACAGCATAAAAAAACAACTTTATACGTCTGATACAGTCAGTAGAAGAAATCTCATATGGCAATCCCACTATATAACACAGTGGTCAATGAAATTTTACCAACATACAATAGCCAACAATTTGAAGACTGAACTCAAATCAAATGAAGTTATTTTTTTGAGCTTTTCATGCAAATGCTAACATGTTTAATATAAGAACCACATTATATCAACACATACTATTTAGGGACACAGATATATCTTAACTTGTAGCCTAATCAATATATCATTATCAATATCATATGTAATAATTAATATCAAATGAATTTATCCCTTATAAGTTATAACTCAACACACTAGATATAACTACTAGTTCCCGACACTCTAGGTATATTTACACAGCTCTTTCATTATAGACCTGAGTGATAAGTGAAGTGTTCCCATGATCTGGTACACTACCACCATTCCTTTGTTTGTGTTTTATGCCTGTAGCAAAAATATTTCTTCTATTATATCAACTTCTGCGTTTGAAGCCCATTGCTTAAAACATTTGATGTTGAGTATGAGAATGTTCTCAAGTATCTGATTGACCAGATTTGAGTATATATGTGCAGATTCTGACAGTCAATTAACTAAATCTGAACATATCCTCAAATCTAACCCATCAGATGCTTGATTATGCTAGATCTAACCTGATACTCTAGGATTGAAAAGCGAGCCATGTCATCATCACAGCATTGATTAAAATTAAAGTAAACCAAAGCGAAAGGAGGATTGTGACTCTTTACTTTATATGCCATGTCCTTGCTATCTGATTGATCAGATTTGAGTATATATGCGCAGATTCTGACAATCAGATGCTTGTTTATGTTCACATACTCAATATCAAATGTTTATAACCACTGGGCCTGGTCACCTTAAGCAGTATCCCAACAAGTAACTAACAACATTCCCACTTGAAACAGGGGTGGGAGACAAGTGACGATACTGTCATAAAGATAAGAAATAACTCAACATAGAGTCTGTGATCAAGCTGGGATCTAACCTGTGACCCTAGGATTAAAAGGCCAGCGATGTTATCATCACAACATTGATTCAAGTAAACCAAAGCACAAAAAGGAAAGAGACTCCTTCCTTCATCTGCCATGCCCTTACTATGGTGAATCTCTCTGTCTACTGTGTGTATGGCCAGATGGTCAAAAGACACATTTATGCTTTAATCTAAGTATGTAACACTGAATTGAAAAGTTTTACTTTAGGTTTTGAGCATAAACTGAAAACAAAATATGAAAAGAATGCCTTTAACAGCAATCTTTTTTGACAATATATAAGGAATTTCCGTGTAAGTCTTTTAAATCATTTTATTTAGATCTACCACTCATAGAGAAAAAAATCCTTTCCAGAAAAAAATGACACATTTAAAAGATGAGATTTTTCATTATGGGAGTTTTACTTCAAAATTTTTCAAATAAGGGCATGAACAATTCCTCAAACTTATTCTTAATGAAACCTCTGAAAAGCTTCATGGACAAAGGGATACGTGTAAGAATCAAAATAGAGAAGAGATGAATAACAAACTCAGTCAAAGAAAAAATATGCACAAAAAAATAACAAATACACCTGAAGCCTTGTTGAAGAGATAACGTAAACTTGACCCACTGACATCATTAACACTAGGGGTCATATGCCAGTCATGATCAAACAGCCTACCAAAGTTGAAGTCCCTTGGTCTGAAATGGGTTTTCATCTCAAGGTCAATAAAATAAAGTATCATGAAACATTTCAACTGTGGTTGGTTTTTTTAAAATATAATACACAATCTCTGGTTACTGTATCTAATTTCAACCCTATCTATACCACATTTGCTGCCAGGCTCTGTGTGTCTTGTACAGCTAAACGTAACTTCCAGTCAGTTTCTCCATCCAATTGATCTGTCCTAATGAAACATGACCCCGTCTTCTCTGTGGTCCGCAGAAACACCATGTCTGCAGGAACTCGTTGATTCTATATGAGGAGACAATCATGTTTAAACCCTTTCCACCAGGCAATAATAAGGGGAATAAAATATCATAAGTGAGGTAAAAATGTTCCAATTTGTGTTTTATGACACACTTTATTACTTGAAACTTCTGTAAATGTCCAGCTAAAGTGAGGTTTATTGGAATTTTAATCCCTAAGCCTGCAGAAAAAATTGTCGTCTGTTTAAACTGTTGTCTGCCTGGATTTTAAATTTATCAGATTTGCCAAATATTTGGAGAAACAATTGGCTGAGTATCAAACAGCTTGGATCAGGATTAGACACTGAGTTACTCTGCATCTGACCTGGATCCAAGTTGTTTGCATATTCTATCATGGTCGTGCTTAGCAGGCTAAGCCAAATACTTGTTGGGACAATATTCAGCAATCTAAAATTCATTAACAATGTGTTAAGGGGACTTTGCCTAACATTGGAGAGACATATAAGTATGTCAGGGCATCAAAAATACATGAAGTATTTTTTTTGTCTTTAGTGGGATCTGAAGCAGCGATATAAGTAAATTTAATAATTGTTAATAAATAAAGTCTAAATGCTCAACTTAGTGAAAATGTTTCCACCTTAATCTATACAAGAAAATTTCTAAATATCATTCTTGATGAGAGCCCTTTTTACCCATGCTCACCAGAGCAGTTTCTTTTGTAAGAGAGGTACCTGGCTTACAGCAAATTACATATTTTGCATGTTTATTTAATTCTTATATTTTAATGCTACAGAAACCAATAAAAGGGTTTATACCCACCTTCTCTACAATAATAAGATCTCCCACTCTGATACTGGAGCTAGGTATTTGTACTATACCACTGCGTGTCAGAGTCTTAAACTTCTGAGAGTTGGCCTCCTTATCCCTTCTGTACCTTCTAAAGTCATCCAGGGCCTCTCTACACATTGTCACAAATATAACAAACCCCTACAATATAAAAAAGTAGTACTGTAAGCATATACATTATCAACATGAACAGAGGTCAACAAAAAACACAATAATGTGTACACAAGTCAACATTAATACAATAACCAGTATTCAGGTCAGCATGAAAACAATCCCCTGTACACAGGTCAACATGAATATGATCACCTGTACACAGGTCAACATGAATATGATCACCTGGTCCCATGTCAACATGGATAGAATTACCAGTACACAGGTCAACATGTATTCAATCACCTGTACACAGGTCAACATGATTACAATCACCTGTACCCAGATCAACATGAATAGAATTACCTGTACACAGGTAAACTAAATACAATAACCTGTACACAGGTCAACATAAATACAATAACCTGTACCCAGGTCAACATGAATACAATTACCTGTACACAGGTCAAGGTGAATACAATAATCTGTACACAGGTCAACATGAATAGAATAACCTGTACCAAGGTCAACACACATAGAGTTATCTGTACACAGGTCAACATGAATACAGCAACCTGTACACAGGTCAACATGAATACTATAACCTGTACACAGGTCAACATGAATTCAATCACCTGTACACAGGTCAACATGATTACAATCACCTGTCCCCATGTCAACATGAAATCAATAATCTGTACACAGGTCAGCCTTAACAAAATTCATGTTCACAGGTCATTATTAACACAGTTATCTGTACACAGGTTAACACAAACATACTCAACTGTGCAAAGGTCAACATTAACCTTATCACATGTACATAAAACAACATATATAAAACTACATGTGCACAGGTAAACAATTATCTGTACATAGAGTACAAAAACACAATTATGCATATACAGGTAAAAACAAACACAAGAACATGTACATATGTCAACAATCACATAATTACATTTACAAACATCAATATATACACAATTACATGTACACAGATCAACACATACAACATAACAAATATAACACAATGTTCAAGTATCAGCAATATAATTCAATTGCAGTGTCAATAAATGGGCCCAGGACCAGGGCAATGATTTATTATCAAATAATTGTTTCTGTTATCGTGGCAACCAGTTTTATTGACTTTAGAACAACAGCTGTTGTCATATTTAACAAAACAATTACCAGAATAGGAGGTTAGGCTACTGGAAGCACAAACTATTTCAAATGGGCAGGGAAGAATTATCTCGTAAAATATATCTAGGAAAAAAATAAAGCTAAAGTCAAATGGCAGTAAATAGAAATATGTGCTGAATATTTATGTAACACTGCTCTCATAGTCAATATAAATCAACTACACTACTACATGGCTAAAAAGGCTCCAGAGGTATAGACTTTATAAGCAAACAGTATAGTGCCTTATCTATCTAATCTGGATCTGCACTGTAGGCAAAAAATATGAATATTTATAATATATAAATATATATATAAATAGGGGGATAACCATATTGTTTTTTTTTATTTGTTTGTTTGGAATTTTAATGTCACTTTATCAGTATTTCAGTCATATCAAGACGTCTAGCTCATTACAGATGGAGGAAGACCCCGGGGGACCTCATTACACTATTTCAGGCACAGAGTGCACCCCGGTAGGACCACTGACCTACTGCAAGCCAGCTGGAAGGCTTCCTCATTGAAAAATTTGAAGTGCCCAGACTGGGATTGGAACCCACAGCGGTGAGGGGCTG
This sequence comes from Nuttallia obscurata, assembly GCA_032358795.1. Classification (NCBI taxonomy): domain Eukaryota; kingdom Metazoa; phylum Mollusca; class Bivalvia; order Cardiida; family Psammobiidae; genus Nuttallia; species Nuttallia obscurata. Next base: position 9,176 of record JAULCC010327567.1, on the reverse strand, counting down.
AGAGATTGCAAGTCAACAACTATAACCACTTGGCCATGGAGGACCCTAACATATTGTATTCAATGGATTATACATGAAAAATTAAGATTAAGCCCTTTTCAATGTATGTACATGTACCTTATGAAAAAAAAGCTAAATAAATGTGGTTTAATAATAATTTAAATGGGAAATATTAGGAAACATGTTAAACGGCTGTTTTAAATGTATAAACTATCAATATATGTCCACAAATCTTCAAATATGGTTCAGTAATTGCTGTTCTAAATAATAACTCATCTTTTTCTGGCAAAAAAATAATTATACACTCTCAATAGTTTGGTGATATCCCATAAACAGCTCCATGACATCATTGTTTTCAACCATCAGCATAATGCAGACGGATATGCCCTACAATTACGAACAGAATAAATACAGATGAGATGAACAGTGTCTTTCTTCTCATCTGGATTCAATCTGAAATCAAGCTGAAAGCAACCCTCCAAATTTATGGAGTGGATATTGAGAGTGTGTCACTGTCGCTGACACCAACACCACCTGAACTTACAAAAATTATAAAACAAACCATAACTAAGACAAAATTTAGTGGACCATACCCAATATCAACACTGATCTAGTACATGAAGATGATATAGCCTTATTCACAATTTTAATGATTTCAATGCATGCCTTCCAAAAGTTATTTAGTCAGAAATTTAGGTGACAAGAATTCTGGCTGAGGGTGCCTCACCCTTGAGACACCCTTGACATAGTAATTATACATGGGTTTTTTCCTAAGGTCTGAGCCAACATTTTTATTCTTCCTCTTTGAAGTAAAAGGTGATTGTAGTTGTGCTATGTAAAAATGAATTTGAATGCATTGACATTTTGAATAAGCTCTATAAATCATAACATTTGTAATATAAAAATAATTTATGAATATCTCAATATCCACTAAAGACAGTTGTCACAAAATTGAAATGTCTTCAACTCTTCAACACAGTTATCTGCTGAATTCAAATTCAATGTCTCTGACAGAAAAGAAAACAACATGAACCAAACTATAAAAAAAATCTCACACCATTTTCCCAATAAGTCACTCACCAGAGGGCCCCAGTAGGTGTAGAGGTATCCAATCCTGATCTCTGGGATAAACTGGGAGGCTGCCATGATCAGGAAGTATAAGTTTAGAAAAAATCGGAACTGTTCAAAAAGAACCTGGAAAATAAAACATAGACATTTAAAGTAATCAGATTTAGGAATGAAGTTTATAAGACAGACAGACATTTTATTGAGACTTAAACATAGTACATCGTCTACAACACATACAAGTTATACAAAATTGTCAACATGTATTTTCAGAAAATAAATAAACAGTTTAAAACAAACATGAAAAGTTTTATAGTTGATATTGATTAATGAAGATGAACTAAATTCTAGGTTTAGGACAGCAGATCTTTTATAAGTGATTCTTTTACGTATAAAGCTAACATAATGAGTTTGTTTTTGACTTCAGTATTTTAACTCAATTTTGGCCCAGTATCGTAAAATCCTTACATATCTTTAAATATATAAAACACTGGCATTACAAGTATTGGGTTTTGCTTTCAACAACTTTTAACAAAATTTCAATTGCATTCTTTCAATCTCTTTAGATTTAGAATAGCCCCATATCTCTGATGCATAGTTTAAACTTGAACCAACGAAGGCATCGAACAATTGACATAAAATTTTTGGTTTCAGGTCAAACTCTTTACATTTACAAAATAAAACATTAAGTGCCTTGAGGGCTTTACCAATGGAATGTTCTTGGTTTAAGTTAAAATTACAAGTATAGTTGAAAATCACACCTAAGTAGTTAAAATCATTAACACAAAATTAGTGTGCAGAGATAAGAATAATAAAATTTATGAATTAAAACACACACATTACACATTTGGAAATGTGATTTCTAGTAAGATAAAAGATATTCTCAGGAAAATAAAGTGTATATCCTCTTGAAAAACTTAAACATTTAAAAAATACAATGTTTAGATTAAATTTTCTTATTTTAGCTGAATTGTGTTGAAAGCCTATGACTCCAATAACAATTTTTGAGTCTGGTTTCCTGGTTAGAACTAGAACTGGATATCTAAAGACTAATGTAAATCACGAGAATGGCCTATTTTTGATACTCAAACTCCCAGCCTCCTAGGGGTAAAGCAGCTATCGTATACACTAAACCACTGCCTTTTTAAAGTTTCCTTTAAGAGAAGAATCAAAACTGGCCTAACACTGTGTAGTGTATGCTTTGTCGACCAGATACTTTTAAGTATAACATGGTGACATCACTTACCTATGGTTTGAAGGTACATTGACATCACTTAAAATTGGTATGAAGGTGATGATACAGAGACGTCACTTACCTATGGTTTGAAGGTGATGATACAGTGACGTCACTTACCTTTGGTATGAAGGTGATGATACAGTGACGTCACTTACCTTTGGTTTGAAGGTGATGATACAGTGATGTCACTTACCTATGGTTTGAAGGTGATGATACAGTGACGTCACTTACCTTTGGTTTGAAGGTGATGATACAGTGACGTCACTTACCTTTGGTATGAAGGTGATGATACAGTGACATCACTTACCTATGGTTTGAAGGTGATGATACAGTGACGTCACTTACCTATGGTTTGAAGGTGATGATACAGTGACGAAACTTACCTTTGGTATGAAGGTGAGATACAGTGACATCACTTACCTTTGGTATGAAGCTAATGATACTGTACTTCTGATTTCTCACAACATTTTTGGCATACTTCACATCCCCAAGTCTTTCAAGACCAATGCCAATAGTTCTGGCTTTGTAAACTTTCTTTTTACAGCAACACTTTATACAACTAAAAGAAAAAGTGTAAAAATACAGATCCTTCCCTCTCTAGCAAAGGAGAATCAATGTCAAATGTATACTATGGAATTAAAAAAGCTTCAAAGCATGTTAAGATAGGTCTAGGATCAACTGGAATGTATCACAGACATATTATGTCCAACAAAAGGACAAATTCATGATCAACAACTTTTATCATAGCAAAAACAATGTATTTTATATTTATAGAGCTTCATTAATACCTACATTGAGATTGAGGGTATATAACTTCAGCAGTACTGTTTACATATTTATGTACAGACAGATAGGTACCGGTATGTAAACATTATGGAGTTGTAATATCAATGTCCTTTCAATCCTGGGGAAACTATGTTTAACTAAGCATATATATTGAAGGCTTTCCCCTGTGTTTTCTTTAAAACTGAAGTATGCAAACTTATCTGACACTGTTTTTTAAAATCATTGTTCTTGATATCCCCATATTTGTACTCTGTGTATTTGGGTGAAAATAAAGAAATTTATACTATGTTATGTTATTCAAATCATAGCATGACTAATGTGGCAAAGCTTCTGAAATGAATGATTTTTGTCACTTGAAATGTGTAGTATTTTGTCCAACCACTGTTAACAGTTTCATGTGAGAAATTTGTCAGGTACTTGCAGAGATACTAGTGAGTTTTGGTTAATTCATCTAAGATCATAATTAAGATTAATGACTTATGCCATTCATATGGTTTAGCCAAATATCTATCATGAAAATGTACTTGCATAAACATACCATTTACAAAAGGTTCCCCAGAAGTTTGAGCAACAGTAAGACATCCTTGATTGACCATATGGCCTTTGTCGCCGAGGTTTAACTAATGAATCATTCTCATCCATTTCAAAGCCTTCATCAGCACTATGAATTAATGGAATATCATCAAGTGAATCCTCTTCCTCAGATCTGTAAGAATTAAGATATCAAATAATCAATAATAAGACTCATAATGAATAAGATGTGATTCAATTTTCGGGCAAAAATAAGTACTGAAATCATAATATAAATGGTCATTTTACAACTAAACAAGTTACATGCTAGAACACAGTACTACTTACTAGCTAAATTTGAGTTTGTTGAGTTTTATCCTTTACTCCATGGATACAACTTTTGTCATATGCAACCAGTGTAGATCCAGACCAGCCTGCACATCCATGGAGATTGATCAGGATCTACACAGTTAGTTTCTAGGACAGAAATAACCTTATTATTCTGAAAGCAGTCAATAAATGATTAAAGCTGCATTCAGGAGGTCAATTGTTCCAGCCTTCCTCCTCACCTTCATTTTGCGCCATGTACTTGTTCTAACCAGGAAATGGACTTAAATGTGTTTCTTCAAGCCATAGGCTTTCAACACAATCAAGCTCAAGCAAATAAGTGTCAACTATTTATTCCTTCCAGGGTTGTTGTTATTAACAGATTTGTGATGGAATTTATCATTTAAAATCAGAAGAAACTCTGTTGTTTTTTCCTTAATTTTTAAGAGTGGATAATCTATCTAAATAATCGGTTATTTTTAACTAAAAATCGGTTGCCTCAATTGTTATTGACAACCCTGCCTTCTATTGCATTGCCGTACCCAAAGTAATTATGACCTAAATTATGACCGATTTGGCGCATGCCCGAATCAATCCCTTATGGTTGAGATTTTTCTACTTTCCTTTCTGCTATAAAATTCAAACACAATTATTCTGCTATACTTTCTAAGTCTTTCTGAACTGGTATACCGATAAGTCCAGATTTTTAACAAGTCAAAGGATCTTTAATAAATCAAGTAATCCTTTATGGAAATTTAGGAAATAATTTTCCGACATTTATTATTTACTTTTTAGTGCATTTGTCAATGTGCAGCTTACTTTAAGTTATTTTTGACTAAATGTGAAGATGACAAGAGTCTGACCTTTCAAATCTATCCTCCAATAACTTTCATAAGTCAAATCAAGACAAAAGTGATGTGAATGAAATAAACAAAAAATCAAATGCCTGTTGGTGGATCTAGACTTGACATGCATTTACTGACACAGAAGTTTAGTAAAATTTGTGAAAAAGAGCCGTTTGATCAAGGTCTGTAAGACACTTTTTAATCATCAGTGGGTTTCAAAAACAACATAACATTCGTCTACTCTGCCCTACACCTTTACTGTAACTCTGACATGATTATGAGTCACCATACGATGGGTGGGGTACAAAAGCGGCTAAAACAGCTTATTGTGAGACCAGTTCTTCAAATAAAGCAATATCGTCGATAGATTTTGCATTAAATTAAATCCGGATATCATTCCCTACCTTGATCCTCTTGATAAACGGAGATAACCCCTTTTTGGACTACGAAATCGAGTAGCTGGCATGGATTATTTACTTTTTTCCTTCCTCCATATGGGGTCGCTTACAACATAGAGAATAATATAAATACTGTGTCGATTTTCTACGAATTGCAATAACAAGAATCTTAATAAAAAAACTGGAGAAAGTAGCTCTATTATGATTGAAATATTATTTTGATTTATCTACGCAAGTTTTCACAATACGATTATTGTTGTTTGTCAATGGTATAAGCTCTAGAAGGAAACGGAAGCAAACAGGTGCTTGCCTGACAACGGGACGCCAGTCAATTAGCAATGTCTCTTTAGAAAACTTTTTTAATTTAAATTTGACATGGCATAGCAATGAGGACCCAAGACAATGAGGTAATGATTCTTTTGTAGAACACAGTTTTATTATCGAAATATGGAAATTTCCGAAGATTTCATGATTTTTTCATAACTCATGATATGATTTCAAATTAGAACTTGATCTTGATGCAATATTAAATCAATTTCTTCAAGGATGAGCAATCTTAAACAAAAGCAGAATGACCTTTGTGTATATTTGTTACAATAAGCTGATTGTTTTGCAGATAAAACGCTGTAATTTTGGCTAGCTTAAGAATGTATAGTCCAGTTAAACTATCCTATGAATATATGCCTGTGAAGACAGAGGATGAGGTCTATGTCGTTAGAAAAACAAAGGTATTGACAAATGGTAGAAAATAGCCATTTTAACTTGTTAACTGATGTCACATAACTTTGTAATGGATTCATCCAGTTTTGAAGTAGGATGAATCCATTTATGATTATCTGGATGATTTGCAGGGAGAGATCACATTTTCATTAAGATGTAAACATGTGTGACAAGGGTCTGCATGAAATCATTCCACATGCATTCAGACCTGGCCTTCAAGTGTTTACATAAATCTCCCAGAATTTATCCAAAGCCAACTTAATCAAACAATTATACTAAATCAAACAATCCTATATCTCGCATGAGTAGGTTTATTAAAACATAATGTGTAGAAGCTAATACACTTTGATGAACAATAGACTAATTTGATCATAATATTTTAATGCGTATTAGACATGTGGGACATTCTAAAACTACCTCAAAGGAAAAAGATATGGCAGGTAAAGAATTTAATTAAAAGGTGTGTCTAGCTTTAAACCAGAGTTGCTTTAAATGCACACAGCTTTATCAATCAAAGTAACAATATTGTTAATGGTTACTCACAAGCCTATATTGTTTTATGTGTATAACTTGTTCATGCACACACACACCGTAAAAGCTGAGAATTTTATATGCGAATTTATACATCCATCAAATAAAGGAAGTGTCATTATTGAAATGTATAATTGCTTTATCAATTAAAAGCATGGAGTTGATAATGTTACATAATGCCTGTATTTATATTTTCTTCATTTATAGGTTGTAGAAAAATGTTGATTTACAATTGTTTAAGAGAGAAACTAGTCATAAAAAATGTGCTGTTTATTGAATTTATTGAAGATATTGTGTCTGCCTTGTGCTCAGGGGGTTGGGGTTCTAGCCTTTATCCTGACCTCTTTTTTACACAAATCCATTCAGAGAAAAGCATGCTCTACCCTGAATAGGTAGATTGTTCTTTTATATAAATAGATCTATGCCTCTATACAAAGAAATGGTAATTCTAATTTGCATATCTCACCATATACTGTACATTCATTGAACGTTTCACTTCAGCCCATAGTGGAACATTACACTACTTTCCCCTCCAAAGCAGGCTCGTCCCAACTCGTGGTCCGAGAAACTCATGAGTAAGGCAACTCTGGTCTGGCAGTTGTCTTTATCCCACTGCTGCCACCATTTTTTACCAAAGACAACAAATCCATTAAGAGAAAAGCATGCTCAGCCCTGAATGGGTCAATTGTTCTTTTATATAAATAGATCTATGCCTCCATACAAAGAAATGGTAATACTAATTTGCATATCTCACCATATACTGTTCCTTTATCGATCGTTTCATTTCCGCCCATAGCAGAACGTTACATTAGTTTAAACTAAACCAATTTAATTGAACACAAAATTTTACATTCAACTCAAATTTATTAGAAAATTGGCAAAAGAAATGCCTATGGCCATATATACTGTTAAGACACATAATAGCTTAAGTTATTAATGGCTTTCTGCTCAGTATATTCATATTTTCATTCTGGAATTTGGTTTTGATATATTGAGTTTAAAATGGAACTGTTCCAGGACTGGATAAACTGATGAAATATACAACATATTGCAACAGCAGGAAAACAGTGACATCAGTGTCAGCATTTTGCCAGATGTAACCTACCCAGTAGATTGTACAGACAGTCTATTGATATCCTTGACAGTGTTCATGCACATCCCAAAATAATCTGTTTAATTCTCAAATAATATTTCAAGATCACAATAATGCTAAGACAGATAGTGAGCAAATCACCCATATAAATCTCTTGTCATTAAAAAAAAAATTATAAACAATAAATGTAAATAAAACTTAATATAAATTTTGAGATACTAAGTATAAAAATCAACACTAACAGCAAAAAAATTATGTAAACAAAGAACTGACATAGTTCATTTTGGAAATTGTTTTGATCTGTGCAGTAAAAAAAGTACACTTCAGTCAATATTGTTTTGATATAAGTCAGTCTAAATCACTATATTGTGTGCTAAACAATTTTTGTATGATTATAGTGTTTTTGTGATATTCCATGTAGAAAATTGGTATTTACAGTGCAAGAGCTGATCATGATTTTACAAAGGATTTAGGGAGCACAGGCAGCCTTAAATCTATTTATAGTGTATGTATGAATTATGCAAAGTCGAAGGTGCATGATGTATATATGTGTTATATGTAATAACTTATTGTCATTGTGAATGAAACTGGGTTATTTTTAACAGTGTGAAAAGCTAGTGTTTAGCATGAGGATATTAGTCATATTACCTCTTAGTTTTGAAGTGAGACAAGTGTGTGTATTGACCTGTGTCTTATTTAATTCAATGACAGATTGATTCTCTTTTTTTTTAATTGCTACTGTCAATCACAGTTGCTAAGACAATGCATTATGATATTGAAATGGTCATGAGTAAAACTTAATTTAGCATAAAAAACTTGTTGTTACTTGTTCAGTTGTGAATTTCATCTAAAGAGTTTTTATACTGTAAAATCTTCAATATCATAGCTGGGAAAATTCATCTAAAGTGTTTTTTTGTATCTTCAATATCATAACTGAATATTCATCTAAATTTAAAACATTCTGTTATATTTTGAATATCATAGATGTGACAATTCATCTAGAAAGTTCTGACTCAAACTGTTGTATTTTCAATATCATATGTTTCTCATGGCTCACTTATTGAAATTCAAGCCAGACTTAAGAAAAAACATTTTTAGCCGACTAAATGCTTGTTTGCAACAATTTAATAATATGTGTCCATTTGCTGGTGTTTCATCTATAGCTGTTAACAATTTAATGCATTGTCTTAATATGAAAGTTTTAACCATATACTCTTATTTGTAGGTGAATCTTGAATTAGTTTTTTCATATGAACAATTTTCTTACAGTTGTACTGATATCAGGAATCAATAATCCAGCTTTACAGCTAATGAAATAAACAAGAACCAAACAACTGTTATATCAGGAATCAATAAGCCTCCTTTACAGCTAATGAAATAAATAAGAACCAAACAACTGTTATATCCGGAATCAATAAGCCACCTTTACAGCTAATGTAATAAATAGGAACCAAACAACTGTTATATCAGGAATCAATAATCCAGCTTTACAGCTAATGAAATAAACAGGAACCAAACAACTGTTAAATCAGGAATCAATAAGCCTCCTTTACAGCTAATGAAATAAACAAGAACCAAACAACTGTTATACCAGGAAACAATAACCCACCTTTACAGCTAATGTAATAAATAGGAACCAAACAACTGTTATATCAGGAATCAAT
>JAULCC010327234.1:0-11861 GCA_032358795.1 Nuttallia obscurata | reverse complement strand
CAGACCGGGATTCGAACCCACAGCGATGAGGGGCTGAGAGATTGCAAGTCAACGACTATAACCACTCGGCCACGGAGACCCCTTATATAAATGCAGTGTGATAATAATGATAATACTGATCATAATTTGGACAACTGCTTTAATCGATTCATATTCAACGAATTTGATGAAGTTATGCTATTTCTCTGTCTAATGAAATAAAGCTTTTAGATCATACAATGACTTGTTTAATACTCATATTTCTCTTATTGCATTCGTGTTGATGGTAAAGCTTCGCATGTATTAAACTTCGTAAGAATGTTCGTATATGTTTTTTAAATTCTGACGATAATGAAACATACGAACGGTAATTACCTATGGTGGAAAATCTTCGTAATTTTTCGAATTCGAAAATAAGAACTTCATATGATGTTTTGATACAAACGCCTTAGAACAAGGACGTTCGTAAGATAAAAGACCGTCGTACGAAGTTTAATAAAACGCCCCCAGGTTTACCAGGCATTTGTATTGAAATATTGATGAAGATGAACCCCATTATCTACAAAGAATCATATCATATAAATATAATCGTCAAAAGAAATAATATTAACATGGGTTTTACCTGTCTACTGACCTTATCCACAGTCAGGAAACTGTCTGCTGGTAATTCACTTATCAAATATTTCTAACATGTTAAACATAAGCCAATTTCTTAAATGAAATTCAATTAAGGTTATATAAAACTTGATTAAAAAAGTGCTGGGTAACATAATACATCATTAACTGTCTTGGTCCCTTGATTCAGTAAGGAAATATGTGTACGTTTGGTATACGATACGTCATTATTCAATTTATTTGAGTGTTAAGAGGGCGTTGCATTTCAATTTATTTTATACAATATAGTTATTTCGAAATATCTTAATTATATTTTTCAACGCCACTGTAATTCAGGAGTGAAACAAATATGTAAAGTATATGCAATTTTAAACAACATAGAAGAAGTATAAAAAGTAAGCTTTTTGTTTCAAATACTACTAAATATACTATAGAATTATCCAATAAAGGAACGGTTGTGCCATTTTTGTCCTGGCATGTCCCATCTTTGTAAAAGTAATCTCCATAACTCTACTAAGATGGCTACTGTGTTTTAATCAATTCTGAGATGATAAACTTCTACCGACACAAATTCCAGAATATATTTCTGTCGATAATCTGCATATAAGCAAACAAATATTTGCATTTGTTTTACTGCTGTTTAGGGTTTCAGACATTGTAAGTAACATTTACAACAGAAATCATTTGCGCTGCGATGTTTGAAACTCAAGGCTCACCTCTTTCTATAGAATTGCCTGTCACTTTTAGACAACACTATATTTATATATGTATGCTACTGTTCCGAAAAGGAGATTAAACTGAAAACAAAGCTCATGCAGGGCAACCTAAATAAATTGTTGTGCATTTGGGAATAAAATGTTGAAATTCATCTATGTATTTCTAATACTGCAGGAAAAACAGATTGGAGGAAAATTTTGAACAGTTGCACAATCAGAAAGCTTAAGAGCAGATCTAAATCAAAAGAGGAAATTCTGTTTCATTACTACTTCTAACTGTACAAACAAAATAAGCGTTATAATGGGTTTTGATGACGCCACCGTAAAACAAAATGCTGAAAAGGGAATGAAATAAGTTGTTGGTGGAATTAGGCAGTATGTACAGCAAAATGGTTGGTTTTGTACCACTCAAACAAACTATTACGTAACCAAATACCGATAAGTTAGAAAGATACATAGCTAAGGGAATTAACTGTGAAATATAAATGTCTGCCAGAACTAGGTCAGTAACCGCGAAAATCTGTAAAAGTAAACAACTATCACTGTCAGAATAGCTTCAACGTCATTATAGCTTAGAAAATTGGAAATGAATACCATGAATATATGATGTGGTTCAATTGCTTCGTTGGGGTCCTTTCTGCTAAGTTTAGAAGTATAGAGACAAACAGAAATGAACTCTACAGTTTTCACTTGACACTATACTCGACAGCATTGGAAATAAATTCGTCGATATGTATGAGGTACTAAAGAAAGACATCGAATTTTTTCGTTACAACATGGAAGGGAAAGTGACAAGTTTAAAGGATATAGTGACAGAAGAGAAGATTGAAATGTATGGAATTCCACTCTGCAAAAATGTAGTGATCCGAATAAATCTACTATTATTGTAATATTTACACTATGTTCATGTTCATGTGATTGTTAAAAGTGTTTCGGTAACGCTTTATGCTAATAAAATATTGTATTGTTTTGTATAGTAATTGGCTTCCAGCCAGACCTACAGGAGGTCATACGACGGGGTATAGCTCTGTCCGAGGGTATGAGGATATTTACTGATTTCTGGCCTAAAATGAAGATTATGGCAATTGCATATGAATCAAGACATCCCAAAGATGACTCAAAACCTCTTCAGAACCGGAATTTGAAACGATACCTCTCAGGTGTTTTGGAAATAAAACCATCAGGCACAAGAAACTGGACAGTCAAAGAAAGGGTCAATTTTGACTAGACACACGTCTTATGACACAAACTTAATTAACACCTGAAATGAATAGTGTTCTGATCCTGATTTGTTCTAAGTTTTGCAGATAATATGTTGTTCTATAATTTCTTTATGGCTATATAGTTCTTTATTTGTATCGTAGTGTATCCTTCCTGTTGCACATATCTACTACATATATTAACAATCCACATCCCAATATTTGCAAGTATAAAATGGCTGTAAACTTGATTCAGGTCTCTTTTATGTAATTATCCCTATGTTGTTGCTAGAATTGTAAAGTTTAGGTAAGTTAGTTCAGAAATAGGTATTTCTTGTACATGCATCCCTATCTTTAAGTAGAATGTGTTGGACATATTTGGTATAAATTATACACATATCTATTTTTCTTTTCTTTTCCTCTTTTGGAAGGTGTTGATTATGCTTGTGAACCATGTGTGGGAACAGTTAGAACAACAAGACGTTTCGTTGTTACAAAGGGTACAAATCAAACATACTGACTGCTAATCTTTTGTTGCATTTATGTGATTATGTGTCCATACGCTACAAGTGATTTTGACAGATACACAATTCTATCCAAGTGCCAATTGCGTTTTACAATTCGAAGCTAAGTTTCTTGCTAGAAACGAATAAACTAAGAACTTGCCTTTACATATGAGTAGTTATCGCTGACTTTGCTGATGGAATTGCTTGCATGTCATTGATCTACTCATCAAAGTAGTTTAACAATACCAGGTTCAGTTATTCCTAAACGTGAAAGGGTTTTCTTCGATCCCTGATGCAATACAATCTGTTTTATATTGCGCCGAAAATGTAATTATGTTATTCAGATAATTATTTGCCATATGAGACCATAAATGTAATTGCACACGTCTGATTAAGATCGGTGTATGCTTTTATTGAAACGTATTTACGCCTGTAGAATAAATTATATCACTCAGAAGTGTAAGTAGTAGTTGAAGTAGTAGTAATTGTTGTATCTTTATCTAAGTTTCATTAGTATACACACATAAACATTACAGTATGAATATTAACAACAAATTTAGCTTAAAATGCCACTCCATAATATAGTTATAAGAGACTATCACATCTATTTATAACAATTACAGAACATAGTATACACATGAAGTTTTATGGTAAACTAAAACTAAAGAAACCTTGCTTTATTGATGAATTTTAAATCTGCAAAAGAAACATGGTAAGAAACTGATATAAAGTAATGCGCTTATGTTAAGGAATGTGTGTAAGATATCAGCTATCACGTTGATTAGATTACCGTGATTCGGATTAGCAAAGTTACTTTAGATAAGATAAAAGTTTACTATGGAAGTTAAAACAATGCTGATTATTGAACTCCATCCATGTTTTTGCACTTAGCGATTAAGAGACTGAACGCACGACTAGCACTCTACACAACAGACTTAACAGTAATGTGTAGTCAAGATGTTCGTGTTAATAAACACTTAAATAAGTATATCAACAATTGGGAGTATTTTGCTACCACACTTAACCCCGCGTTCGCGCTTTGAAAGATATTTGACGAAAATGGATAATATTACTTTTAGAAGTATTCACGGTAATATTATTTAACCCCTCACCGCTGTGGGTTCGAATCCCGGTCTGGGCACTTCGGATTTTTCAATTGAGGAAGCCTTCCAGCTGGCTTGCGGTAGGTCGGTGGTTCTACCCAGGTGCACTCTGTGCCTGAAATAGTGTACAGATGCCCTCGGGGTATTTCTCCACCTGTAATGAGTTGGACGTCGCGATATGACTGAAATAATGTTGAAGCGACCTTAAATTCCAAAACAAACAAAACAAAAATATTATTTAAGGAACATCAGTCATTTAATGCATTCAATAACATCTGCATTTCATCCGCCATATCGGCTAATGTAACAATATCGTCTGCGTATAATATAACGCAATTTTTTCGTTTCCTATATTAATACCGATATCATAAGATTTAAGATATACTGTTAAATCATTGATAAACAATTTGAAAAGTAAAGGTGACATAATACAACCTTGTCGTAAACTACAGTTCACGGCACATCAATCTGTTTTTAAAGAGTAGAGTTTAGCAAATGGCATAACACATACATATAACGACCTACGGCAGATAACATCTTGCCACATACCCCAATATCATAAAGCCGTTTCCAAAGGGTATTTCTGTTACTAGTATCATATGCTTTTCTTAAATCAATAAACGCACAATATGTAGACAATATTTTGTTCTTCCTGCTATCAATAATGTTATCTAAAGATAGAATATGGTCCATAGTACTACGACCTTTTCTGAATCCATTTTGTTCGTCTGATAGGTTTAATTTGACTCAACCCAAGAACTAAGTAGATTATCTAAGATAAAGCACTAAAGTTTATACATTGCAGGGACAATAGAAATGCCCCGATATGATAATGCGTCTCGTTTATCTATTGTGTATGATTTGGTATAGGATTTATTATGGACTTACTCCACAAAGTCGGTACAAAACCACTATCAAAGTATATATTGAATAATATGTGTAAAACTGACAAATCTGCATCATTGTTAATAACCCGGCTGGATTGGTATCAAGTCCACACACTTTACCTTTACTAATACTGGTTATTGCTTTGTGTACCACAATGACAGAAATATGATCATTAACTCTTTCGGCGCCAACTTTCTGCTGAAGCGGAACTCTCAGCGACAAATACTTCTAAGCTTCGTGTGTACATACATGTACTATACTCTCTACTATGCTCACTTATTTTTTTTTTATTTTTTTTTTAATTTAAGTATATATTGCTTCCACTTAACCTTTAGTGCACATGCAGATGTTTTGTATATGTCTACAAAACGTAAAACGTAATTTAATCTGTTCAATCGCTCGTAATCTAGTGGATCATTCCCTTCATCATGGAAGGAAGCTCATGCTAATTATCTAACTATATTTAACTTCGCCTCATCCATGACCATGGCTTTGGACATTCTTACTTGCCAAGCGGCGACATTGGCGGTGGGACTGATATCACCGATCGTCGAGGTTGGCGCCGAAAGAGTTTAAGCATACATTTTCAGACTGTGTAGTATTACTCAATTTATCATTCATACTCTCATTAAAATTTTCTGATTGAAACCGAGATCTTAAATCGTGTTTTTTCATGTAGACAGTATAACACCAACATCATAGGCAATGAACCCATCGTATAGTAAAACGTCCATTGGAATCGCATTTCTTTTAAAACAATTTACTCCTATTCTCCCAATAGACCTCCAAAATTTGGTAGTATCCACATAGCACTCATCCAAAAATTTATTTTGTAAGAATTACCGATGACGACGCTTAGCTCACTGAACCTCACGGCCGAACAGTTTACGAATATTAACATACTTTGATTTCAAAGCACTTTTGTCGTTCCTAGTATGGCATGACAATCAGGCATTCTCAGTAGTACAAACCCTGTTCCATGTAACAGTTAATTGGTCAGACCACCATGGCTTACATGGGTGATTTCTTTTTGCAGGTAACAGCTTGAACTGCTTCAAATGGTAATTGGATATACATTGAATAACAATAATTTGATAATATTACACCAGTCAGTATATAGTGCATCAATACTGGATTGGTTTCATAAACTATATTCAAGTTTAGTAAGACATCCTGATCAACAGACAATTTGTTTGCAACAATAAACTAGTCAATAGACAATATACTGGCAATCATGAACAAAATGGTGTCTGTTAATTTATTTTCTTGAATTTGTGCATCAAAGTCTAAGGAAAAGATGACTGAGATTAAGCGCTGCACGTGCTTTCGATTCTTGACTAAAATAAGATAAGCATTTGGCTACAATACTAAAGTGAGGACGGCTCTCAGCAACAGCTTCCGCAATGTTCACTGCCAGTTTGATTAAATCTTTAAAAAGCGTTTCCTGAATTATTTTGTTCATTCATCTTTCTTATCACGAGAATTATCCCGAAGGGTGCCATGAAGCGCCCCCTCCCCGTCCATAATAGCTTAAACCGACGTACACACTTGAACAAATTATAAAAAAAATACCTAATGATACCTTAAAATTAAGTTTTTAAGTTAAATTTAGACTACTATCAATGTGAAGGTATTTCTTTTGAATATCATGTTCATAACACATTAATGTCTTTCTGGTTAGTTATTGCCAAAATAGTTTGCAGTACTGGCGGACATATGTAAATAATTTATCAGACAAAAAGGGTGTTATCAAAATCAAGAATGAGTCTGACTTACCTAAATTACCTAGAACTAAAACCGGAAGTTAACCCTTAGCCCGCTGAAAAAATGTCGTCTGCTTAAACTGTCGTCTGCCTGGATTTTAGAATTTATCAGATTCGTTCAATAATTGGAGAAACAAATGGCCGTGTGTCAAACAGCTTGGATCCTAATAAGACGCCGAGTTACTCGGCGTCTTATCTGGATCCAAGTTGTTTGCAAAGTCTATCACAGTCGCGCTTAGCAGGCTAAAGGTTAACTTATGTCAGTAGAACATTTGGCTCAACCTGTTTGCTTATAAACTTGTTAACTTGTATGTACTTATCCCAAATTATAACATGTTTGTACAAATATGTGGCGGTGTAATCTGTTTAAACTAAAGCTTAAACTAAAGTTGATTCATGTAATAGGTCCATCTTTTTGTTTCTGTGTATTAATTTTTATTTCATTTTATATTAAACATAATGGAAAAGATATAATTATTGCTGATGACATTATTTGCTAATGTTCTAAAATTCAATTCCAACCGAACAAATAAATATTTTAGTGCATATAATTATTGTCAAAGCTAAACTTGTTACGGTTTAACAATGCATCGCGTAATTATAAACCCTTAACAATATCAAGTTTGTTTATTGAAGAAAACCGAGATCATTAATGACACGCATCGTTCAGTGTACATGGTATAGACGATAAGACCCACCTGTTGATGCTCACAGATTTAACAGAAACTTACAATTTTGCCTGAAAAAACCTTTGAAGTTGAAAACCGCAGTTATCTTGATCCTTCACCTAGTAACCTAGGCATTATCAGTGGGAATCTCCTTATGTTCATTATGAGGTCAAAATAGATATCATACTTCAATGTTTATCATAAGAACAGTTTTTTCGAAGAAAGGCTGCAACAGCATAATGCAGGAGACCTCCCTCAGCTTGCGAAAGTTCAAGGGCTTTTAACAGATATACCCTATGGACTTCTTCCATAATGAAAAAGAAAATTACGACGCATTTTGTGTCTGTGTGATTAAAAACCAAACAATAGAGCAAACACTAACACAATTCAGACGAAAGCTATAAACGACCAAATAATGCAACAGCAGACATTTTTTCACCGCATAACACACTTATAATTAAATTGACTACTTTTTTTGGATTAAAAATTTTCCATCTAAAGGCTAAAAAATCTTTCTTACCATTTTAGCTGAAAAAAAGAAAATAATATTTTTCATTTAACACTTATTAATCCATGAGTATCCACCTCTTACCGTTAGTTTGCAATTCGGCCATATCCGCCTGAGTAACCTTGTACATATTTGTTTCCGCTGTTTTTTTAGATACTATGAATACTTTTTTCATTTAGATAAAACAAAAACCTGGAAGTGAAGTATTTAGTAATAATTCAGTAGGTTTTGTCGATCTTTTTTTCAAATTTCAATTACTGCTGTTGATTTATATTGAAAACGTTTAGATCTACATCTGGGTAGGTTTTAATAGCAACCTTGCAAGTTCCGACGGGGACATGAAACTCGGCGTTAACACAACTTGTGTTTTCGCAAATCTAAAATTCATTGAGTCCTTGTCGATTTCGGCAGCCAACTTGAAACAAGAAAGCAACGAAACAATTTGAATTGGCAAACATTTATTTCTAATATTCGTTTTTTCTTTTGTATGCGTTGTGGAAACAGGAGCTATTTGTTCAATAGGGTCGGGTGCAATAACAGCAAAGTTGTAGAACGGGTAATAGAGCATACATGTTCGTACAAACAACTTTCGTTTTCGCAAGTTTAAAATTTGATGTTTCATCGCCGATTTCGGTAGCCAATAATCATTTGAATCAATATAACAACTAAACAAATTAAATTGGCAAACATTTATTTATCATATTCATTTTTCCCCTTCTGTATGCGTTGTAGAAACAGAGCTATATGTTCAATAGGGTCGGATGCAATAACAGCAAGCTGGATGGGTAATAGTGCATACATACAAAACACTCTTATTTGTATGCAAAGGTAAGTGCAGTTTACAAATATTTTTTTATATTGTATTTTAAGTTTAGCGTCAATAACACCCCCATCTCAATATCAAAACACCTCCAACAACAACAACAACAACAACCCAACTTAGATCGAATGAAAAGTGGTGACGGTGGTCTAGATGTAATACGCAGGCCTCGGGATCGAAGGGTCCTGTGTTCAAACCCTGCCCGGGCCAGCAGTTTTTCTGGGCAGAAAATTAATCCCACATTTGCCTAAATCCACCCCGGTGTATAATTGGGAACCTGTGAAGGTGTAAGCCAATATGCCGTGACTGCAATCTGCGCCATCTATTAACGGCCGACTCACAGCCTGATGAGCAATGCAAAATATGTTAAGTACCTTTGAGCGTATATCCAATTTGAAAAAGAGTGCTTTATAAATGTGGTAAAAAATAGAAATAAATAAATGAAATGATTTATAAAAACAATACAGACAAAACAAAACAAAAACAAAAAATAAAATTTCGACAAGTTAGAAATTGCTCACTTGTTTTCTCTTACAAATTACTTTTATACGGAATCCTGATCGGGCCACTTAAGACTTCGCGTGCCGGACATGTGAAGTTCAAACACATGCGAAATATTGAGTTTAGACTTCGCTTGTCGACATGTGAAGTTTAAACACATGAGAAATATTAACTTACGACTTAGCTAGTCGAGACATACATACATGCGAAACTTTTAAGATATCGCATATGTTCACTTCGCGAAGTCAAAAGGGCACTATTTATCGCGTGTCGGAAATGCGACGTTGAAACACATGCGAAATATTAAGTTCAGACTTCGCTTGTCGACATGCGAAGATGAAACACATGCGAAATATAAGTTTAGACTTCGCTTGTCGACATGCAAAGTTGAAACACATGCGCAATATAAACTTTATGACTACGCTTGTAGGTATTCAGACTGCTTCGAACATTTTGACCTCACTGTATTAGGTAAGTATGAGAGTATAACTTTTATATGTTATTTTTATAAATGTTTCTTATATTTGGGTGTGCAGATAATGCCTGAAGCCATCCGATTAACGACTAGCGAAGTCGTAAAGTTAATATTTCGCATGTGTTTCAACTTCGCATGTCGACAAGCTAAGTCTAAACTTAATATTTCGCATTTGTTTGAACTTCGCATGTCCGAAACTGGCCCGATCAGGATTCCGTACTTTTACACAAAACTAACTTTAGATAAAAACATATCCCACTGAGAAAGGTTTTAATTTGTAACCTGTGATTCAGAATTTGTGATAGACATGTATTCTTACCCGTATTTGATTTACTCTAACCCTTAGCCTGCTGAACATATGTCGTCTGCTCAAACTGTCGTCTGTCTAGATTTTAAAATGCATCAAAATAGCCCAAAATCTGGAGAAACATTGGCTTAGTGTCAAACAGCTTGAACCCAGATAAGACGCCGAGTTACTCGGTATCTAATCTGGATCCAATCTGTTTGCAAATTCAATCACGGACGCCTATAACAGACTTAATGTTAAACTATTAATTTAGCTCGATGATTAAAAAAGCTTGTGTCATATCGAGTCCACTTCCTTGGTTCCAGTGCTTGGTGTCTATTAAAGATCAGGATAAAGGCCCCCATCTAGGTTCGAACCCGCAACCCCCTTAGCATACGACTGACATCATAGCCAATGCCTAAATATGTTATTCTGTTCCAGTAGTAAAATTCCTTTTGACATTGACAAACATTTGTGATTGCTAATATCCCATTAGAATCAGGAGTTCATCATCAGAATGAGCATAAAAAAGGAACAAGTGGTAAAGAACATATTATTTTTGCAGCAAGTATGCTTAGTTTGAAAGTAATACTCTTGCCATCATTCTTTTATACTGGCTAGTGTATGAAATATGAAAGCATTCAGTGAGATTAAGCCTAATTCCTGCGGGAACAGCATCCAGACAACTGTATGTTAAACCATGGATGAGAGATGTCTGGTTGCAGGTATGATAAGAATGCAGTATTGTGCTAATGTATCATAGATAAGGTATTACCTGTGCATTGGGTAAACACGTTTTAGAAGATAAATTAACTATTGAGGGATAATTTGGATAATATTTCGTATAAAACAAAACCACTTAAATCGACTGAACACAGATTTTGTAAAAACTTTCAGAAGTTTCAAAACATCTGCCAAAGTTTGTTAATATGGAAATAACATGAATGCAAGAAGATTTAGAATAAAACTCTTTACAGTTATTGTGAATTTTTTATATAAAGTCACTGATACCAAGCTGAACATGTTTGTGTGTCTTTTTGTAATGATTGCCACAAGTATCACTTCCAATCATAGTGCATCCAAGTTTCCTGAATATATCTCAACATTTGCAACAGTTTTCAGGTATTCGATATCCTAGGCCATATCTGTAGTGCAGTAGCTTTAAAGTAGAATTGAAGTGGTGTTTGACTTTTTCAATTAGTTGACTTATGCAGACCGATTACTACCATTGAAAATGTAAGCAAGATTGCGCAACATTGGTATCATATATGTATTTGCAGATATACATTTTTGTATACAAACTTATATGTAAATTATTATCATATATTTTTCAAAAATGCCAAGCGTAAAACAATATCATTGGTAGAACGTTGAGTTTTGACAGCTAGGGCTAATAGACGCCCCGGAGAGAGGGAAACGGAAACAGAAAAAGCTTCTATAGAACTATCTCGTTCTTTTACTCGCCTAATGAATAGCACTGATACACGTGGGGGCTGAACCCCGGCCGGTCACTTTATCCTGACACCGACAAACCAGACGTAATGCTGACCCTAAATTATGATTTCTTGTGTAAAACAAGAAATAACGCGAATAACCATATTTATAGATTATCCTATGCATGTGTCAGTGTTTGTCGTATCCAGTGTTTAAACAACACGTTTTACCTTATACATTGGCTAATACTAAATTCCCAACGACAATATCGTACATTACAATTATGCTATGTTCCCACTGTCGTGCGATCCGTCCCGAACGCTACGATTGGACATTCGTAGCTGATCGTGGAATTTCTCTGAAATCTCCGGTTTGGATACGAGGTGATACGAGTCAATAC
>JAULCC010327123.1:0-11862 GCA_032358795.1 Nuttallia obscurata | reverse complement strand
CGGTCTGGGCACTTTGGATTTTTCAAGTGAGGAAGCCTTCCAGCTGGCTTGTGGTAGATCGGTGGTTCTATCCAGTTGCACTCTGTGCCTGAAATAGTGTACAGAGGTCCCTCAGGGTCTTCCTCCACCTGTAATGACCTGGATGTCACGATATGACTGAAATATTGTTAAAGCGACGTTAAATTCCAAATAAAAAATATCATGTCAAACTATTTTGTTACACATCCCCCACCCCAAAACACACACACACACTGACTGCATAGGGGACATTAAACCAATTCAGTCTCCATTCACCTTAACACTTTAAGCTACTTGCTTGTTGGACAAGTTTCATTTAAATACTTTCATGTACATAAGAGATATGGCCAGGTTACTAAAGTCTGACACCTGCTATACCCACCAACCTGAAAAATTATATGTGTCAAAGTAATAATCAGGTTTTTCAAATACATTTATCTTTATTCTTATGTGCATCCATTCTTTTATAACTGAGATCACTAAATGTCAAAATTCACTAAATTCATTTAAAAGATAAGTCAAACTTTGACACTGTTTAAAGATTGCAATCGGAAAGATCTTAATGCCTTATTACGCAGACACTCTGATGACTACATCGACCCCAGTTTAGCAAAAAACAAGGAAAACGGTTTCCCCTGGACAATGTAAAATCCTTCATGACTTCTGTTTTATTATACCTGTCTGATGATCTAAAATGTTATCATCCCACTGAACATCATCAGATGAAAAAACAACAATATCTAACTGATGTAAAATATGACAATAGTCATCCATCACAGGAGCCCTCCTGTTGCTTCGACAAATATGTCAAATATGAAATAAGTGCAATGATGTAATGTCAATATCATTAGTGCCTGTAACATAACAGTGGTCTGTATCTGCATCAGTCTATGCCTGGCAAGTCCACAACTGATTGACACTATGCAGGAATTACGCCTGCACATTTTATTAGGATGTCACACAAATCACCATACAGCATCCTCTCGTAAATCTCATCAACAGACACCAACTAATCAGAAATATAAGATACTGCAACATTTAAGTAACATTCCTAGAAATGTTTTAAATGTCGTTGTCTGTTGTATCAGTTTTTAGCTCACCTGAGCACAAAGTGCTCAACGGTGAGCTATTGTCATTGTCCGTCCTTCGTCAACAATCCCTTCCAACATCTTCTCCTTTGAAACTGCTTGGCCAATTTTAACAAAAACTTCCCATGAATGTTCCTTCGTTGGTCCTCTTCCAGATTCCTTCAAAAAATTTAGTTCCATGCAGATCTCTCGGTGCCATGGCAACCGAAAGGAAATACTTTGAAAATCTTCTTCTCAGAAACCTTGTTTGTTGATAAGCAAAAAAAAAATGGCTGCCAGGGGGCTGGGCTTATTTTCACTTTAAGACTAAGAAGCTTTTAAAATCTTCTTCTCAAACTGCTAGTCCAATTTCAATCTTGTTTTACAGAAATGATTCCTATATGGACTTTTATAAAATTCCTTCAAGCAGGCCCGATTTCAAAATAATTTCACAAAATGCACCTTAGGTGACCCTTTATCAAATTCTTTCAAGCCATGCTTCAAATGATGAACCTGTATAGGGTTCTTTAATTTGTATTTGCGAATTTCAGGTGAGCGATTACAGGAGCATCATGGTCCTCTTGTTTAGTTTATATTTAAGGTTTCATTTTAATAAATAATAAAACAGCAATGTTTGAACTCAGAGGAACAGACAAGAAGGGTTACATCTAAGTATTTTTTCCATAGAAAATAGAGCCAACTGATAATAAGCATAAGTACTTTTAAATGTGAATATAAAGTTAATCTCAAAATTATATATACTGATGAGAAAAAGAAAAGCTCACCAAAAAGTGGTGTTAATTTTGTTACAACGTATACATTTATGGAGGAATATCAGAAATATACATCTCTGACCAATAAATCCAACCAACCAAAACTTGCACGATTTTATTCAGCCAATTGTTAAAATTCATGTGTCAGATGTACAATCCGTGCGTTTCAACCATGTGGTAAAATTTATTGAAATTGTACACAGGTACATGTATTAGTCGACATACAACCATAATTTTCGGTGGTTTTCTGACAATTACCCAGTTTCTGATAATGCTCAAGCTAAATAGTGAAGAAAGCGCCCAAGTTTTGGCAATGCTTGAATGTGGGAGAACGCAAGAACAAGTTGCTAAGCGTTTTGATGTCTCTTGTTCTCCAATATTCGACGTGCCAGAGAAACAGGAATATTTGCCGATAGGCCATGTTCAGGTAGGTGCATGTAACATCAGTACAGCAGGATAATTACGTATGTCCATGCCATCTACATGACAGAATTGTGATAGTTTAAAGATAGATAGTTAAGATAGACATTTAGAGTTAGGTAACCATGTGTGCCCTGTAAGTTGTCATACGGCTTAGAAAATGAGAAAATGTAAGATTAACTGCCGCAGGCCCTACCATAGTCAAGTGCTTACGTGATGTAACTGCTATGTAACTTGTGCAGTTTGATGGGGCGACGTCTTCCCGCATGCAGGAGGCCACGCATGCTAACGAGCATGTCAGTGAATTTGCTCTGACAATTTATTGGATTTTCAAGATTTCATAAATGTGACCATGAAATGCTGTATAATCAAATATCAAATTCTAATAAAGGATCAAATTTGTGAATACCATCATTCATCTCTAATTTTTTTTTCTCACAGATAATAAAATATTGTAGAAAGTGCTTGAATAAGGCGTTTCTTTTTCATGTCATTATATTTGTACAGTAGGCAAATATGACCATTTTCAATATCATAAGCAAACTGTTTACAAAATATGGTACTGATAACAGTTCAGGAAAGATAAGTGAAAACAGAAGGAAAAAAAAGGATCAAGAACTCAATAAAAGGGTATAAATAAAATAAGTCAAATACCTTAGTTATCTGTTCCTAAAAAGAAACATTTCATTCTGCCTGTTAAAATAAAAAATGAGAACACATCTTTTGTCATAATTTCATTGCTGTTCTTCAAGATTTATTTTATAATTTGACATTATACCAATATTGTAAGACACAAATATCATGTGCACACTACACAGAATATTAATGCCAAAAATAAATTGAAAAGAGCAGTATAACTAGAAAGTTTCAGTTGAACACTTGTCTTACACTTTGTCAGAATAACCATGAGTATGATTTGAAAATATGAAGAAGAAATGAATTGTAGATATAATAGGCAACTTTTTGTGATGAATGGAGGGATGGGTAGATGGACAGCAAAAGCCATCCATGTGTATCAAACCTTCTCCGAAAGAGCACAGACTTTTTCTGAAATGGCTATACAATAAAAATCATAGTCAGAAAACATTGTGCAGGACATGCTCCTTTATTCAGGCATTTTTTCTATGTTTCTTCATTTTCAACAAAGAATTTTATGCCAGCTGAATAAGAAGCAATTATGAGTATCAAACTGCACTAAATTACATCAAAAATATTTTTTTGTCACCTAACTTTCTCTTCTAATAATTCCCCATTTTTCAGTTCTTGCAGCATGATTTTAATTAACAAGATTACCAAACTGCTTAAAAAATAAATTGCCAATTAAAAATTGAAAGTGAAATTGAAAGTGCAATGACTGTTCAATTGCTTTGATTTTTTTTTATTTCAATCCAAATCACCTTTTCAATTGATCTTATGCCAATAATTACATTTTGGACAGATTGTTCTGATGGCATTTGCTTTGAAACTTGAGAGATAAAAGGACATAATTTCAGTATGTTTTGGACAACTGAGTACAAATGAATAACTCCAGACTGAGGTGCCAATTACTTCCTGTATTTTCTTGAAGATCAACAATATTGCCATCATATCTTGGATCAGCAGTTATAAATATATCTGGACCCAGGGGCCATAACTCCCAAGTATCTCTCACATATTTTTCCTGAACGAGTTTTAACAAAATTTCGTACCTGGAGTGCATGCAGTCACAGCTTTAAGAATGACTATAATACCACCAATTGATTTATACACATTAAAATCTGAATGTCTAAAAAATCAATTCCTTGTCCAAAACAAAGGGTTTATCAAAAATTACCACCTCATACAGTTAAAATATTTTGTTACAGGAATTATTTGTTAAGATTATGTTATACATCTTGGTAACATGTATTCCAGAGTGTATTCTAATTTTTCTTAAAGTTTCCGATAATGATAATAGAATGGTCATAGAAATTGAATTCAAAATAAATTAAAATAAAATGTTTCTTGTTACCAACTGATATGCGAATAAAAGATAAGAAAATGACCAGTAATTTTAGAGAAAAAAAATACAAATTTATGTGTAATGCTGAATGTGAACAACTTGTTCTCAAAACAACTTAAAATGGCTGCGGTTAATATGTGACTGCTATCACTTTCAATTGTAGAGCTCTATTGTCTACTTAAAAAGATTAAAACTTCAAGAAAACAATGAAAATAACAACACTATAAAAACCTGATCAACTTGTTCAGGAAATAAATGTTGCTGTTTATGAAAATTTACAACGTCATAACATTTGCTCGTCTTATTTGCAAATTTATAAATACTTGTCTAAATGAATTGTCTTGTAGGGGAAATTGTTTCTATTAGATTAAAACCATCTATCTCCAGTGTAAGAGTTGGCATGCAGGCAGGCTTGTGTATTATGATCAGGACTTTAAAAATACACCAACAGTGAGCTTGCCTGGAGTGTTCTTAGACATTGTCCAACTGAAGAATGCCATTTTCAACCATGACATGTCAGATGGAAATCTACAAAATGAACTTGAACCTTTCCCTGCTGTGAATTGTCATCTATTGGAAAAGTTTCAGTCTGCCAAAATTCTTGATATTGCCTTTTAAGTGTAATTTTTCCCAAATCATACGGGTAATGTTTCTAGTGGCGGCTGATCTAGATCCAAACTGTTTGGTAAACCCTGATCATCCCCATTAACCCATGTAAAACTGCAGCAATCTACATTTGTTTGCTCCCCCACCCACCCCTCTCCAGGCATTTAGTCAAATGTGACTTCTTGAAAACTTTACTGAAATAATGAAATAAAGAAATTTTTAGAAATTTAGAATTCAGCAGCAACATTTTTAATGCAAATAGTTGGCACCAAAAAGGTTAAAATGAGCTCAGAATTTACCTCCGAATGCATATCTTTGAACAAAGGATGGCGCTTAATGCCATAAAACCTAGAATTTTACAGACTGAATTCTATATTTAGCAATAACAGTATTGACCTTTGGGCTAAATGCATGGCTTTACACATGACACATCTTAAGATCCTTAAATGCATTGAGTTTCATTTAAATCCCATCATGCATTGCAGACAAGTTATCGATTGGATACAATATGTGATGAAGCCTGCCATCCACCTGCTTGAAGAAGAACTTCATAATCAAGTCACAATAAAGGTATATTTATATTTTCAAATTTATAGTACTTCATGATCAAGTCACAATAAAGGTATATTTATATTTTCAAATTTATAGTTCCAATTAAATATATTTTCATATAAGGGAATTGTAAATTGACAGCCATTACAAAGGCAATACCGTTATTATTCTGATTTATTGTCTGTGGAAACTAATTGGTATCTCATGTTTTGAACATGTAAGAGGACTCTTTTATTATTGAGATGCCTACAGAATATAACAAAAAGACAAGCAAAATAAATAAATCATGCTTTTTTCCTCAAGGCAAGTGATCTATTTTCATGATTATAGAGTTGGCAATGAAATAAATAGACAACTGCTAATTTAAAAGTATCAAATGACAAGTTCTGGTAAGACAATTGATATGTATGAAGTTGAAGACAAAAGGAAATCAGATCATTATTTTGTATCAGTGTCTGATTCAATATGTTTTCATGTGCAATTTATCTAAGAAACAAAACCTCATACCATAATATTCCCTATCCAATGCCCTTCTCTAATCAATACATCCTCCCCACTTTTTTCCAAAATTGGATAAAAAATATAGACTTTTTGTTTCTACATTACAAATACTTGGTCTGTGAGAGATAGATATCAGGAACTATGAAAAACTACAAGTGATGACTGATTTTTCTGAAATTGATTTTTCGCACCAATGAAGTCTGAAGTATTAATCATTTAAATTGGTACAAATTAAATATACAGAGGAACATAAAATTACCTGATAGTATATCTGTCGATTACACTATATCTGATTACCCATACAGGAAATACCGACAGGGGCCATCCCTAGATGAATTACCAAGCTATATTTATTTGTCCAAAAAGCGATTACCTTGTAACCCTTAACCTACTGTTACAGATTTATGTTTCCCAAAATATTTTCATAACAAAAAGCCAGAATATGGGCACTATTGTATGAATATAATAAAATGATTTGGAAACATTTCAATCAGTATAAAATGTTGTTTATCACAAACAGTCTCAGTTTTTGCAAAGCTACAAACCCACCCATAGTTTCAGGGTTGTTAAATTTTGATGATTTTTTTAAAATTCAGAATAGTAATTCAATTGTTTTTGCCACTTAAGGATATCAAATTGACATACTGTCAGGGGAAATGCAATTCACAGTTTCAGAAGAAAAAAAAATTCTGTCAAGTCAATTAAGTTTTGTTTTATTTGGAATTTAACATCACTTTAACAGTATTTCAGTCATATCTCGATGTCCAGCTCATTACAGGAGGAGGAAGACCCTGGGGGACCCTTGTGCACTATTTCAGACACAAAGTGCACCCAGGTAGAACTACCAACCTACTGCAAGCCAGCTAGCAGGCTTCCTCACTTGAAAAATCCAAAGTGCCTAGACCGGCATTCGAACCCACAGCTGTGAAGGGCTGAGAAATTGCAAGTCAACGACTATAACCACTCGGCCAGAGTCTCCCTAAATTAAGTATGAAAGAATTAAAAAAAAATCAATATTTCAATGTTAGAAAATTTATTATTCTCATCAAAAATAAGTAGTTTTAGTTTAGCTTGTGACTAGATAAATCAAATACAAGAATCCTTATTATGTTTAATATCATTTAAATATCAAGAATTAGATGCTAAAACCAGGAAATTGTGCATGAACACATCAGTTGAAGTTAGTGGTTCAAGAAATTATTCAGATTTTACAGTCATGGTTTGACATTAAAATGATAAAACAAACAAAGGTGCCATACTAATTTGAGGGACATAATTTGCCCGTTAACCATATTTGATAATTTGAAAGAAATCAAAGGACTGACAGTCCTAACACTGCAAAAAAGCATAAAGGTATGAATTTAAAGAGTCCTTCAGAATAAAAACTTTGGCCTAGAACTCTTCAAAGTTTCAAAATGTCTGATGATTATCAAGACACACAGAGTTCCCTTTGGTATTGTAATTGCCTTGCAACATGTTTCTTGGAATAAAGGTAATCCAATGCAGATATCTACTGAATAAACAAACCAGGTTTTTCAGTTTACACTGTACTCATCTGAACTCTTGTCAGTTAGCCAAGAACACAAGCTTTTCCAAACAGAGCATCCCACAAATCCAGTCCATGTTTATTTGGATGCCATCATACTGCCCAGGTTAAGCATAGAGAAGTTAACTATGTGTTGACAGATGTTTCAATCTTTTACTGGGAGGTCTGCAGCATGCAAACTTCTGTCACCATAGCAACTGTTCAAACCTACCGACAATGGGTAATGGCAAATTTCCCCTAGGTGGCATTCTCTATATCCTGCAAGAATATCTTCAGCATTGTAATATATATTGCTCTTCATATTATAGCACAATATTACAATTTAATGGACCAAGCTCCAAGGCAGTCAGCCTAGTTATCCCACAAGAGCATGCATAAACTTACAGTCTGACCAATTTTGGTAAAGATCAGATAAGTTTTTGCTCAAGTTGTAGGATTGTGTCAGATGCTGGCAAAAGAGGGACCATCACTGCAGAGGCACTGAAGCAATTTACCTGGTAATTTAGCCTGCCTGACATATTATGGCCATATAATCATTCCCATCAAGTTTGGAGAAGATGGGATATGTCATGCTCAATTTAAAAGAGTCAACTACTTCTGTTGATGTTGCCTGTCCACTGCAGGTTATCACATATGTCCCTCATCAAGACAGGTGTATATATTAAAAAAAGGGATTTACATCAGTACCTGGAATTATTACCCTTTCACCTTGAAAGTCAACTGTTGAAGCATGTACAATAACAAAGTTTGGAGATTTTACAACAGAATCAAGAAAACATACTGTCAGATTCTTGTCCAACAGTTCTGAAAATGTTAATACAAATTCAAGTCCATTTTAAATGCTGATACCTCACCAGCTGAGGTCAGAAAAACAGAACAAAAGCAGCAACACAAAACTAATAAAATAAATCACCATGCTTTGGGTTAATTATGCAATTTCTCAACTTGGGTCTAATCTAATTCTTGATTTAGATGTCACGGACCACGTTTCCAGCTTCTGTAAAATAATCGACTTTCTCCTTTACAATTACCGATACAGACACTATTCTTTCGGAAAGAACTAGATTTAATTCCAAACTAATAATTTCTCTCGACATTTTCAAGCTGCTTAAAGTAAAGTGAATCAATTTAATCTGATAGTCTCAAAGAAATTTATGTTCATGTCACCGTGAGTTGTTTCATACAACAATTATGCCTTCTGTCCTAATCAGACACAATGAAATGTCTGATATTCAATAAAATGTTATCAGAGTGTCAGAACAAAGTATGATGTTGGGGTATTTACCCAATTTAGGAAATCCAAAATACGCAAGCTACACTGCCAAGTTATGGATATCAATAAAAGAAATGCAGAGACCAATACTGTAGTTGAATATTTCAAATAAGTTCCAAATCTTTTCATTGAATGATTAATAAGAATAAGCCTGCAATACACTGGAAGAATGCTTCGAAAGATGTTATTATATGCTGAATTGTGTTAGTGCCGTAATAAAGGCAATAATTTTATGTAGACTTATGTTTACTAGGTAATAATGAATTTGAATAAAGGAGAATGTGTTTTAACTAATATACTATACTATAACATCACATTGTATGTTATGGAGATTTTGGTGGATCCCAGACCTTCAAATATCAATGCCAGCGCACTTAGTGGTGACTCAAATCAACAAGAGGACCATGATGGTCCTATAATCACTCACCTAAACATAGATTTTCATACATTGCATAAACCAAACCATTTCTGACCTTGAAAAATCCATGTTTCAACTTGACCTAGAATTCATTCAGACAGATCTTCATTAAGCTTAATGAAGATCTAATGGAAAATGTATTTTCTATAGTGTACTGGTGACCTAGGTTTTAATCCAAGATGACCAACTTTCAACCTCTACCTTAATTTCATCAAATTAGTTATTTTGACAAAGATTCATAGAGCCAAGGTGAAACACTGCAGCCTCCATTGCATGCACAAGGTTTTCCTATGATTTGACCTATGACCTATTGTTTGACCCCAGATAACCCATGTTTGATCTGGAACTAGAATTTATTGAGACAATAATTTTTATCATGTTTCATGAAGATCCAGTGAAAAATACAGCCTCCATTGCATATATATATAAACAAGGTTTTTCTATGATTTGACCTATGGCCTAGTGTTTGACCCTTACCCATGTTTGATCTCAAACTAGAATTTATTAAGACAATCATTTTGACCATGTTTCATGAAGATCAATTGAAAAATGCAGCCTCCATTGTGTACATCAGGTTTTTCTACGGTTTGACCTTGATTTGACCATGTGAACTAGTTTTTATTCAAAGATGTCCCTTATTTAAGTCAACCTAAAACTTATCGAGACAATGATTCTGACAAAGTTTCATGGAGATTCAAAGAAAAATGCAGCCACCATTGTGTACACAAGTTGATTTTTTCTATTATTTGACCATGGGTACTAGTTTTTGACCCGATATAACCCATAATGCACACTCGACCTAAAAATGATCTGAACAAGTTTCATGAAGATCCAATGTGAAATGCAGCCTCTATTGTGTACACAAGAATTAATTTGGACAGACAGATGGACAGACAGAAACGGACATCGAGCAATCAGGTGAGCTAACAACAAGAGAATAAAATTTGCTAACAACAAATCCCTTAAAAAAAATGGCTCCCTTTCTGTGTAATTTGCAAAATCATGGAATGAACATTCTACTATACCACACAGAGCCTGACAATAGATATACACCGGGGGTATACAAGGAAGCTTCCACATGCGGGCTAGACAATAACTTAATTGTTTGTTCTCTGCTATATTATCAACAGACATAATTACTTAATTGTTAAACTATATTATTTATAGTGTTTGTAATCTGGATTACCACCAAGAAAAACCAAAAACTTTCCCCTGAAATAAATTCTACAAACAGAACATTTTAAGTAATGGAATTACCCGCTTTCACATAATAACAAAGTGGTCATACTTCTTTAAGCAAACATTGTTTCACGACTATGTCACTCTTTGTTCAGCAATTTCTTGTCTTAATGCAGGTACTGTATGCCAAAGCAGCTCAGGCCCAGTGTTCACAAAGTATTTTTCAGTCTCAGCTGAGTTTGAGATTGAAATTTTTGTCAGCAATTCTTTTGCAATTTTAACCTTGATAAGAAAATAAAATCGTTATTGAGACTGAAAATCAACAGAAAATATTCATTGCCAACCGATAGTTCGCTTTTAAACATTCAATTCAGATATATATGACATTAAAGTTTCGTTCTCTGAGACTGAAAAACGCTTTGTGAACACGGGGCCAGGTCTCTATTAAACACTTTATTAACATGCAACAAACTGAGAAAACAAGTCTCAGAGAGCTTCAGTTTTGATGTTTCATTCTATTTGCATGTTTTGACTCCCAGCATCCAGTCTCAGCACAACAGGAGCATTCTGTATGTGAGACACATGCTAACCATTTAAGCATCACTTATTTTTCCAATAGAATTAAGTTTAAACATGTCATTTATCATGCATTAAAGCTCGCTTAAACTGAAAACCTCAGGCTTAAAAACACTTCTGGTTCCATCTCCAGGGCATAAACCTGTATTTGTTGTCCAATGAAGATTAAGATAAGGGATGTGTGAGGCTCAACACTACCTCCTCTTGTGCACAAGGCAGACACTTTATCAACTGTACTCATTAGCCTTTGGAGATATAAACTTATTACACAAAGCCAATACATATTATATTTCTGTTTGTTTGATATATGTCACATTCTGCTAACTTAGGGCTCTTCCCAGAGAGAAGGAAGCGGATACAGAGAATTTTTCTATGTTTGATTTACGTCACTTTCCACAAGCTAGGGCTAATGGACATCTCAGAAAAAGGGAAGGGGATACACAGAACTCTTCTGTACAGAACTATGGTTCTTTAACGTGCCCATTGTATAGCACACTGATACACGTGGGGGCTGAACAGGGCCAGTCACTTTATCCTGACACTGACAAACCAGTCGTAATGCTAACCCTAAATCCTGAGCATCAAGTAGGGAAGCCATTACTGCCATTTTTAAAGCCTTGGTATGACCAGGCCAGGGATAGAACCCATGGCCTCCTCACTGAATTTGGACACTCTACCACTTGAGCTAAATGGGTGGGAATTTTTCTTATCCTTAAAGAATAAATAAATAAATGATTCAAGAGGTAAAAGTTATCAACTTTTGAAAAAAATAGTTTAGTTTTGCTAATCAACCCCTGACTCATATAAATATTCTTGAAAACTACTGCGCAAGGACACAACAACATCAACATTCTCTCTATACTTACTCTGTATCTCTTACATCCTTCAGAGATCTATGTAGAGAGATCTGGTCACTGACATACTGGTTAAAGGCGTTGTCCTGCCATCCTTG
>JAULCC010326901.1:0-11862 GCA_032358795.1 Nuttallia obscurata | reverse complement strand
AACTAGAACATTGACAGAGAACTTAGACACTGTAGTCACTTCTTAATATATATTCCACATGTTATTACTATAACCCTAATATACTGGCCTAAGACAATAGTTCTTCTCGTAGCCATGGTAACATAGACCTGTTTGTGACCTACTGTGTAACGACATTATGTCAAGTATAGACAGCAACAATATATTGTCTGTCAAAATTCATACATAGAGCGTTTTACTCAGACAGATCCGATAAAGTGATACACTGTTGATGAAGTATTATTATTATTACCATTACTACTATTGTTTTATACCCAGTTACATGTATCACTGTCTATATGCATAACTGAGCCATGTGCGTGTGTAAGTGTATTTACTAAATGCATTTGTTTGCTATTCAGTTAATTCCATATTGTAATTGAGATATGCATGCATGTGAATAACACTCAAAATTTGAATTAACACGAGTTTGTGGCCGGCCTTAAATTACAAATAAAAAATATTACTATTATAATCAAATATATATGATATTAATGGATTGAGTTAAAATGCACAGTTCTTGAATCATTCCTAATCATTAGATAAGATACTTACATATCTAGGATCATTAATTGTCATAATAAATCCATTACGTTATACGTATATAATGAAAAAGACGAAGAAGAAGAAGAAGAAGAAGAAGCTTACGACAACAACAACAGTAACAACGACATCGACGTGTTGAAGACGTGTCAACCAATTTAATTATCCCATTTTATTGTTGCACTTTTGTTTCATTCAATTAAAAAAGCTCTTACAAACGAGAGTTTGTACATATTTTAGGAATGTAAATGGGTGGGGAGGGGGGTTGTTGTTGTTGTTACATTTCTTAACAGGAAATTCAGTAGCCATTGCGAAAACTGTTGTTGCTTTTCATATAATTGTATATGTATGATATCAATTGAGCTGTTATCAACAAAAAGGTACATTCTGTATAACATTAGTCACACGGCGTCAATAATAATGACGCCATGTAGTTTCATGCCTGATACTTCAACGTCTTTCAAGTAAATAAATCGTTATAAAACAGACATATCTCATAGTTTCCAATTGACTCTACCGTTGGTTACAAAAAAATAGTCATATTGTCATAAAATGCGAAAGCTTTATTTAAAACAGCTAAACTCCGTGCGATTTATTACAGTAGCAACACAAAATATTCAGTTTTACAGCACGATATCTTAATCTGGAAGTCTAAGACATCACTTTCTTCAAGTTTATTAACGTTTTGGTGACCGATATCACGATATTTGCTGAACCAAGTAAGAAACCCGATTTGAACACATAGTGTTTGTTTTGTTAAAAATATTATTGTGTAAAGTAGATCGTTAATGTTAGTTTTGACCCTTGTCACCAATTTGAAATCAAATACATGTTTGTTCCGTTTAACTATGTTTCTCGTCACTGAAATAACAACTAACTCACGTTAACGGTGATAAATCAAACAAACGCTGGTGATATTCGGTTGGCATGTTTCCGTTAGGTACGGGCATTTGCTAAATAATGAAAAATCATTTCCGAAGACACACATTTGTGCAATGTCGAATATAAGAATTCGAAAAGTCTGACTACATATTTGATGCACAGGAATGTGTATGGTGTATCTCGTTAAGATTTACCTTCTCACGCACGTTTGAGGTAGATAAAGAGGTTGGCAAATACGTCTGAGATTTGTTAGATATTTCAGTGAAGAAAAGTAGAAATATGTATGTGCATGTATGACACTTTTACAGATTCAGACATTTCAGTTTAACTGAAACAATAAAGAATGAATTGTGTTCTCTAATGAAGTTGTTTGTTGAAGAGTACTTATACTTTCAGTATTTGTAGGAAAATTGAAAAAACAACAATAACAACACCCATTTATATCAAATGTGAATTAAGAAAGTCTCAATTCAGAAAATTTCACAGGGTCGACTCTACCTGTGTTAATTGTTTGTAAGTTTATTAGGAATGTTACGTCGCTTTAACAGTAATTCAGTCATATCGCGATATTCAGCTCCTTACAGGTGGAGGAAGACACCGGGGGACCTCTGTGCACTATTTCAGGCACAGAATGCTCCCGAGTAGAACTATCGTCCTACCCTAGCCAGTTGGAAGGCTTCCTCACCGAAGTGCCTAGTCCGGGATACTAACCCACAGCGGCGAGGGACTGAGAGATTGCAATCAATGGCCATAACCACTCGGCATTCCGACGTATATGTGTGTTTATTTGTTTCGTTATTGAAGATAGGAACTTTATTAATTGATTTTTTTCTGCAATATGGACATGCTCAGATGATGAATAGATTTGCAGTCACAGATTTTGTGTATCTTGGAATATTTCGTCTACACTTTTATGCTTTTAAGCTTTAAATATTTTCATCCTGAATTAATGGCGGGCGTATAATCAGATTACGATCTTACTCTCTTCAAGGCTAGACATTTTGCTCCTGTGATCGAATCTTTAGCAGTAATGAAAATAAGTTTAAGCCAACCTTAAGTTTTAATCAGATGCTTCTAAGAAAATTCACTCAGGAGATTGCTTGTCGACACATTGTTGTCTTTAGATGTGTTCAATATTTAATTTCCCTTTTGAGGCAACCGAACTCATGTCAACATGTGTACTGATGATATATATCTACTGCATGATTATATTATTTACGTACATAGTCTACATGATTCAAAACAAGTAGTTCAATCAATATTGATGAAACTCTTTTAGAAAAACAAACATCTACGATTATATTTAATAAGATGATTTATACCCATCTATCTTTTGGTGAATGCTCATTAATGTATATCGATCAACATTCTTGCACGGGATCTTTAAAACTGCATCTAAGTAACCCGATCTGTACTTATGAAATACTCTTTCATGGACAAGTTCGCTTCAATCTTAACTCAAACTGTGCAACAAATCATCTTACGTTTGGGCAAACATTTGAGCCTACATAAGCATTTACCGTTTTTCAGCTCAGGGTTATTTGACGGATCAATGTGCAGTTTAACAGCTCAATCACGGAGTTTTTGAGAGGAGACTTCTGGTGACTTGCATATTGCTTGCGATTAAAGTAAAATACACGATTGACATATAATCTTAGCTGTTCGGTGTGTGCAAAATACTACACACATAGAATAAGTCCTGTACAGTTGGTGTCAACTCTTACGATTGTATGTCCCGTACGAACGATATCACTTTTGACTGAACAATCCTTTCAGAGTGTCAGCATATATCATTTAGTACATCTACGGATATCATGTACGTACATTGTTTTCATTTGATGGCGACATGATATATAACAATTGTTTTTATCTTTATTTTACCCGTGTGCCAGACAGACGTAGTTATCATTTGATGCGGCAATGCTGTGAAAGGTTTCCTCTCAACAAGGTTCCTATAATAATCTAACCGTGAAACAGATTGGAAGGCGTTTCGATTAGTATCTGGTTGACATTAATCTGTAATAGCATACCCATTTTCATACAATGTGAAATGACTCTTTCAATCCATATCTTGTACAAGTTGGTTAAGTTGGTTATTGCCTTATGTTTTATCAACATTTGGCATGAATTCCGTAGTGATTCGGTTGTATAGATAGTACTGATGCGTGCTTATTTGAAATTGTCTTATTGCAAACGAAACCTGAAAAGCCGAAACAAATGAAGCACATTTGCATTAAAATTGATCCTTTGTAAAGTATTTTCTGAAATAAAAATAAAATAAAGAAAGGATAATATTTTAATTTGAGTTATGACTTATTTAAATGTCTCTGCTTCACAGTCCAATGCTCTAAGGGTACACCTTGCCTACATATAAAAATAAAACGTATATTACAACGTTCTAACGTGAAAATAAAGATATGGTTATAAAATAAATCAAACGAGTGTATAATATGTTACATAATATATAACAATATCTTTATTTTCACGTTAGAATGTTGGAAAAGTAAGGACGCGTTTTCAATTTTCTCTCTGTGTGTTGTTGATTCGTTAAGATGTCGCAGTATATGTAATAATTAACCCTCCCAACTTGGTTTCCTTTTATACCTAACCGAAGTTAGAATAATTGGGAACGTATTCTTTTTGGAAATTGTGAGAAACAACCCATTTTTATATTAGATATATCGATGATATATTTGGAATCTGGTCAGGAACAGCGACTGATCTTCAAAATTTTCATAAAACCGCAAATTATATACATCCGAATATTCAGCTTAACCTACGCTTTTCAAAAACAAGCATAGAGTTCCATGATGTAAATATTTTCTCTTGAAGAAGAATTACTTTCTACAGACCTTTACAGTAAACCCACTGATAAACTAATGACCGTGTAGCAATACATTTTTACACAACTGCACATACGGTTGATGACTATTCTGTGACAGGTATTGAAAAGCTGTACAAAGATGATATTTACAGGAAATTCAGAGAAAATTTGTGGAAGAAAAAAAGCTATTAAAAACTTATTTACGAATTTTGGAATTAATATCATTGTTTTTACTGTTTTAAAAGGAAGTCGTTGCTGAAAAAATTAAACCTCCTCATCAATATTTGGATAAGTAATTTCAGCTCACAAAACGGTAGATATACGGATTATCGCATAATACAACGCCACGCCATCCTAGAGGCTAGATGACTACGTTGACAATATTATATCGCTTATAAGCATAAAACATGTAACGATCTACATGTACAATCTAGATTTGTTTCCTGATGATGTTTGATTTTTATAGTAATACATAGTTTATAGTTATAGATATAGTTGGCTTGCGATAGGTCGTTGTTCCACCCGGGTGGAAAAGTGTACAGAGCCCCCCTCTCCCGCCTTCCTCCACCTGTAATGAGCTGGACGTCGCGATATGACTGAAATACTGTTAAAAACGTTAAATTCCGGATAAAACAAAACAATCCAATATATATGGGTTTAGTTTATTCTTTAATTAATAAAATTCAATACAAAGAAAATTATATCATTTTTCTTTGTATTGAATTTTATCTGGTTTGTACGCATTTTACATAGTTAATGTGTTTGTGTTTTTATTACTCTATTTTAATTCTCGATTTTCTTTAACGTTGCATGTTTCATTTTATAAATATTGCACATGGATCGCATCAATAGGTTATTATATTGTGAAACCATATGCTGATTAACGTTTATCTCCGTTTATATCATGGACTGCCATGTATCCTACGAAAGAGATGTATTACCAGATGAGAATATCTAAGCTTTTAAGTTAATTGCATTTAGAAAAAGCTTCCACTGTTGTGTTTTGTATAAAGGATACCTATATATAGTTTATTATACTGTCGCTCTATTATATTTGTAAAAAGAATGTCCTATAAGGCAGTATGATATATAGCCCAACTCAAAACGAGATTTAAGAGAAAATTCAGAAGTGGTATAAACAAGATAACATTTTGGTTTTATAACTGTTATTTTTTTGGTTCAATATTGACAATCTATATATTAATGAAAATGAGGTAATAGTCCTTTGAGGTAATAGTCCTTTATTAAAGATATGTCCACTCCAACATTTGCCAGACATTATCAAAGAAGATACATTTAAACGTTACCTATTCAGTGTTTTAACTACGCAAATATGTTAAAATAATAAAAAAACCTTAGTTCTGATGTTTATTGTCTATCCCAATTTTTTTAGAACATGTCAAATCGATCTTCTGAATCATATTATAAAGAACAATGTCATAGACGCTTGTTTGTAAAAAAACTTTATGCTGTTTAATTATCGGTTTCTTTTCAATTGCACACACCTTTGATTTATTATTTCGGATTTATTACTAGCAATGCAGCCGCTTATACGTGCTTAATATTAATAAGATAAAGTTATACTTTTTCAGTTGCTAAGTTCTGTGCCATTTTGGAGACAAGGAAACAACGGCTGACATTCTATTTAAGAACAAAAAATACATTCAGGAATGTTATAAAATCGGATCAGTGTAGCACTAAAGCAAGAGACTAATAGAAACAGAATTTAATGTAATTTCAACAACACAAACGCCCAAGCATTAAATATACTTAGAATCGTCTTAAAGAAATTGTATGTTTTGCCTAATTAAAACAGCTTTCTTGTGAAATCGCATTTCTGCACGATGTCTGTCACCTCAAGGAAAATTCAATAAAGATCAACTTTTCTGCGGATTTTGATTAAGGGCAGATGATATGCACCACGCTTTTGATGAGAAAAAATTACAAATCAGCTGTGTTAATGTTATCGATAATAGTATCAGTTCTAAATAAGAATAAAGTCTATCGTATGTATGCATGATATATTTACGAATTTGTTTAAGAACTTTCATTAGGTTCATAAGATTTTATTCGTTATGGACTTATTACTTCAGTTTATAATCATGATGCCAGGGTTAAGCTGAATTAAACGTGCTATAAGAAAACACTTGTAAAATCTGTTGAGTTGTGGCTCGTATGAATGAAGCCACTAATTTGCAGATATTTGACACTAACAACGTTATAATAAAGTATATCTCTGTTAAAGACATCATGCATGTGTACTTACATAAGGTTTTTGAGTAATTTCATATACATTTCTATTGACTGACCTGAAAAGTACCCATTGGTTTGTAATCTTGCTTATGTTATTATCTGTTATATTTCTGTTTTAACTATGTGCTCTGCGATACGTAACTGTTATTAACCCGCGGTTCATACACAATACAACCTACTTGTCAGAAAATTGTGCATCGATAATTGTAATATTCGAGGTCCGGGTCTGATTCAAAGGGTTCAAATCAGCCTAAAGTTCATTATTTTGCTGTGGAAGAACATGTACAAAGTTATCATCATACATAAAAACATATATATATACATGTAGTTAGGGGGTAATGTGATGTTTATGCTGAGTTGAAATTGATGTTTTTTACAGAAGTTGAAAATGGCGTGAAACATAAAGTTACATTGTTAAACATTTAGACGACAGACTACACGTCTACTAAATAGAATGGTATGTTTTTGATTTTGTTAAACAGTACACAGACACAGCACTTACAGTACCCAATTTATGACAGAAAGTTTAATATCGACAAAAAATGGACTAAACCTTTGACATGAGTTGTTTGTATGACAGGTGAAAACGTTGTTTTGATGCATTAACACAAACATTTTGTACAAAAACTGAAGGTTTCCCTATTCGTTTTACCAGGAGCGCTGCAATGTACATTCTTGAGAACGACAGCCATTGAAATAAGTTTAGAAATATATTTAGTGTTTCATTTACACAGGTAACTTACATATGAAGTAAAAATGAAATTGGTATGTGGACACATTCCTATGAAAATATTTCGCATAGTTTAAAACTCCACAATTCTGAATTGAGAGCTCTAATTATGTGCTATTAGTTGCTGTAGTTTGCTTTATAGATTATCAAACAAAACATGTAAAACATTATTATCTTTGAATCAAGTATCCATAACTTATGTAATATACACACGAAACAGATTCCATATAAATAGGCAAGTTGTATTGACTCTGTATTCATTGAAGTTTATTTTTGCGGACATATTTAAGGCCAGATTTGTTGGTATATGACTATATTGTGTTATTATTTATTTGCAACGGATATTGCTGAGCAGTAGTGCATGGAAAAGAAATGATCTTTAGGTATCCCAAATAGCTGCATTTTGACAAACAACAAATGAGTTTGTCAGGTTTGCTTATTTTGGCAGCCATATTGGAGGCATAATAACCTTCACATTGTACAAATATTACATCTGTTTAATATGCAGAGGTCGAGATGACATAGATACGCACACGATTAAAAAACAGAAAAACTAAGTGCACGGCCAGTTGTTGATTTTCGTTAAATGCGACAGTCATCTTGACCGCCATCTTAAATATCTCGATGGCAATAGCCCATCAAAGGGTTTCCATAACTGGTTGATCAAAACTACTTGAACTACTTTACATATACCTTATTCTCCAAAGCAGAGTTATCGACTTCTGCAGACGGACTACTTACTGTTCCGAAATAGTAACCGTAAATATTTCGACTATCGGTAAACTAATTTCACCACCAACATTTGGTTTTGGATATGATTGATATGTTTAGCAACATCTTAATGAATCAATTCAAAACAGAATTATTTTAGGAACGAACTTCATTATTAAAACTTAATTGTGTTTTTTAGAAATTGCATTTTAAAGTGTTTTAATTGCTTAAGAAAACACTGGCGTGTCTGCTTGTCAGAAACCATGATTATTGTTTTCGTTAAACCTGCTATTCTGTGCGAATGTTTTGGTTTCTTCTGAATGGGACGCTGCTTTATCGGACGGCATGCCAACATAGAGACACAAACTAGAATTGGCACACGCTGTTACATAATAATGGTTGAAAGAGAATATAATGTCTTGCTGAGGAATTGAGAGAAAAATATCCACCTAAATATTGTTGTAACTCTACTGTGAAAAATCTAATTCAACAAATGAATCTGTTCAGTCATTCTACTGCTAAACTGAACAACATTGGAAAATATTTATGGTATGCTTTTTACACAGAAATTAATGAAATAATAAACAGGTATAACTCATGTTGTACTATAAACATATAAGTATGTTTATTATATAATTGAAAGTTACTTATTACGTATGTATAGCAATACAAAGTACTTGTTCCATTTGTGCAAAACATAAAAAAAACTTACGTCAGGTGAATATTCATGTCACAAGACACAGTGTTATTACCGAGCATGAATTGTGTACCCGACCGTTGGCCTAAATATATAATTATATTGACTATATATTATGAATGTAATTAAAATGACCCGTCCGTGATAAAGCATGGTTGTTGATCTCAAAGTGGTGAGAAGATTGTTTGCCATTGTAAGGAAAATGTGATACGCAAGCAAGTTACGAATGAATAGAAAGGTATGAATAATAAAATTAAGTATGAATAAAAAACGTATGAATTTTCAAATTGAATAGATCAGTATAAGTATGTGAACATCGGGAAAAGTGAAACACGTGTGTAAAGGAAAGATACGTGTATGATTACGTATATTGATGATGAATGTGGCTATGTTATTCATAAACTGTTTAATGTCGAATAAAACTATATTTATTGTTATGTCATTTAATAAATATCGCGTTATGTCAGGTATTAAGTCTAGACATAACTTTACATGTGAGAGTATACTATTATCATAGAAATACAGCCCTTTGTCGCAAAACGCAAACGCTTTCATGGTGTCCGTTTACCTGTAATATCTCGTTTGATATATTCGTGGAATAGAAAAGATATAATCTCAAATATAACAATAATATAAATCAAATTAAACTGCAATTGTTTGGGTAAATTTTGACAAAATTAATATTTTGCTTAAGTATGGATAACATAGATCAAGGTAACTATATGAAAAGAATTATGGGAAGTGAAGCTTCAGTACCATATACTATTAGTAATTATCAAAGGTATGTAAGAAGAAGATTCGCATCAGTAAAAATAAACCAGGCACGAAACATTTTGGACAAAACCAATGCTATTCCGCATTCGTTTAATACAAACAACTTTGGTTGTATTTTGCATTAAACCTCTGCTGTAAAAAGAAGACCTTTATTGTCTTTTATCTATTTTAAATAGTCGAATACGAAAAAAGACATTGATATCACAGCAACCCTTTTTCCATGACTGTTTCTGTGACATAGATTATATATTGCAGAGTCAGCGACACAATAACTACATGGTAAATTTTGATTTGGATATATCACTGCATAAGTATAATAAATTGTCTACTTTATTTTCCTTTCTGAAAAAAAATGCAATCTGCTAAATGTTACGTTTGATTGTTTGAAATACTAATTCTACATCTTAATCATCTACTTGTCATTTGGAATGTCTAAAGACTCATTTCTTTTAAAAAAAATTAACTATGACTTCAGTAGTAAGAGAAATATTTTAACAAATTAAAACAGAGACTTTAAATACACCATTTAACAATTTGTTAAAACAGTTTTAGATTTAAATACTTCATAAACTAATCAACTGGTAATTTACACCTGTTTGGCAATCTTTCATATTCATTAATCTAAAGCACACTATTACGATTTTAAATAATTCCGACTTTTAGCATATTACATTAGGTCTCACGCAATGTGTTATTTCATAACTCAAGAAGTAATTAACAACTTCTGGTGCACGCTGCATGACAAGACATATCATTCTCTTTACCCAAACCGTGTTTCTCAACTAGACTAGTAAGGATTTATTAAATTTCAATATGCCTCAAATGCACCTCTAACTTTAGGATACGATTTTCTCTCTTTAACCTATAATTTCAGTAACAATGAATCATCTCCAATACAGTGTAATTTTAAAGGAAATATAGTAAATGAAAACGTTAAACTATTCATTAAAATGGTCTGCCTCTTACATTTCTATATCTAGCGAAAAATCGAATTGGTTCAATCAACGAACAGGCTGAGGAAAGTGAAAACGGAAGTTTTAATTTTGATCAATAAAACAGTGGTACAACACATTCATTTATACGTACTTCCATATAAAACGGATTTCAGAAATTCCTTCAAAAAGTTTTGGAAACCGACAATAAGAAGTCACAGAAAAGGTCGTGCAAAAAACCGATGAAAATATATTTCATTAATCTGACGGCATATTTTTGTATCACTTGCTTCCACTTGCTTCCAAAATAGTTCACGGGCAAACGTCTAAATGATTACAGAGATATTTGTATTGTGCCAAATAATCACATTCGATAATGCCTAGGCATAATTGAATTTAAAAATATGCAGTTGTTCACCAATGGCGCTTCGTATCCTCTAGAAATAATGGTAAACACCAGTCAACCGTTTAAGTACATGTACCAGTCACAAATGTGGCTCCCGCATGTCTGTCAAAGATTTTCTTGTACAATCATATGTTCATGCAGACATGTACTTCTATAACCAAACATTTTGTTTTATTGTTTTCATCTGTCACTATAAAGATCATGTTAAATGGATGGCTACAAGAGAATATGACTGATCTCATCTATTCCCTTTTGAGTTTTCTACTCTGGTTCGTACCACGCACTGTCTGAAGATTAATACTGAAGTTCTCATCGACTACCATAACCGCGTGCTGAACCCACGTGCTGTTTTACGTAATTCATAATTCCGTGCAATCATTAAATGAAAAAGCTATAAGTATTTTAATTTTAAGTATATTGTGTTGACATATAGGCTATGTTAAGTGGATACGTCATCTTGA
This sequence comes from Nuttallia obscurata, assembly GCA_032358795.1. Classification (NCBI taxonomy): domain Eukaryota; kingdom Metazoa; phylum Mollusca; class Bivalvia; order Cardiida; family Psammobiidae; genus Nuttallia; species Nuttallia obscurata. Next base: position 631 of record JAULCC010326901.1, on the reverse strand, counting down.
CACTAATTATGATTGTTTGTTCGTCAGTGTAGCCGTTCTGTCCAAAAACGAGACAATTATGCATTAGCAACACTTTGGGGACTAGCTCCGACAATTCCTCGTTTGCCTTAATTTTGGCACAAAGGTTTACACTGGCTTCAGGAAAGCTTATGTTTTATACAGCAGATTTTTCTTTGCTTTATATAGGTTTTGTTAAAACACAACAAGCGTAAAACTGTACTACATGTTCCTATAGTCGTTTTAGAATCGAAAATAATAGAAACCATTGGCTTGACGTTAAAGTTCACATAGGCTTGCACTATCTTACACCACAGTATAAGCGTTGACGTATGCAAAATGATTGGCCTAACTTCTAAAGGTCATAGCCCATCTGTTTCTATCACCTCAACTCGCATATACACTACTAATGCAATTAGGTATTCTGTAATAGTCAAATGTTAGTTTGGTTTTAACCTATATACCTCTGACGAATGTAATGTAATGTAATGTTAGATAAGGAGTGTAACGATAAACGATTTGTTTTCCTGTTTCCTTAACTTAATTTATATAAACAAGTTAAGTACACTGTTGAAGTAACACACATTATATACATAGAGAATAATAGGTTGGTGTGGGGGGGGGGGGGGGGGGG